>JAQFVV010008643.1:0-25896 GCA_028023455.1 Epiperipatus broadwayi | reverse complement strand
GGCAAGTTTTTGTAATAGTCAAAATTATTTTATGATGTAAAGTTTACATTTTGAAGATTTATTGTTTTTTGAATTTAGAAAAGAAGAGTTGCTGCTGGATCTTGTTTGATGTAAGTCATTTGATGTACTTGATAGAAATATATGTATATACTATGTATTAATGTTATAAACGAGTTCCATTTAAAAAATGTTTTATTTTCTTTTTGTCAGATTAAAATTACTTTGGTTGAATAATACCAACATACCACTATATTTGGAGAATGTATAATTTATTTTAAATATTTTAGTTTATTATATTGATCATATTAATTTTCATATTAAGATGAATTAACCATCATTCCTGAATTGAACAGTATTCCTTTTTTTTTTAACACTACTTGCAGAATATTAAGTTTATAGTTTTTTATTGTTATGTATTGCACTAATGAAAGCCATAAGCTAGAAAGAATCTAGTCTGGACATTTAACAAGCACTATCAACTGATTTCTATGATTAAACATACCTAGACTGGATAGGAGAACTGGAGTAGAAGTAGAATTTACTAATTAATTTTATAAATTACTTCTTGGTCTGTTATGTTTATCCATGTTCTTTGTTCATGATATAATTTAATATTAATTTGTACAAAATTTAATTTCTATTTCTTTTTTTTTTAATTTTTCTAGTTGTAAATAATGAGTCCAAAGAGAAAAGGAATTGAAAGTATACCTAAAACTTCGGTCAAAAAATTTTATCTGCCGACATCCTCAAGTGAAATTTCATGTAATTGGAAAAAAAAGTTTAAAGAATTTGAAGGATAAAAAGAATATACCAACAACTAAAATTCAAAAACAAAGTAAAGAAAATAAAATAACAGTTCTTAAATTAAAGACTTGGAACCCACTCTTAGAAATTTGGTTTGAAACTGATCATATTTTTCTTTGAGCCACATACATCATCTAATAAAACTAATAGGAATGGTAAATTATCTCCTGTGACAAAATATGTAGCTATGACTGTGAGATGGTTGGCATAGGTGAAAAAGGTAGAAAAGTTGTCTAGCAAGAGTTTCAATAGTGAATCAGTTTGGAGATTGTCTTTATGATAAATATGTAATGCCTACCGAAGAGGTTACCAGCTACAGAACACCTGTTAGTGGCATTCGTCCTGGAAAACCTAAAGAATGCTGAAAATTTTTTTACAGTACAAAAACGGCACGTTTTAATTAAAAACGTGTTTCCTGTTGGGCATTCAGTTCATAATGACCTAAAGGCAGCTTTAAGTTTGAAGCATCCTAAGAAATTGATCAGAGATACAGCCAAGTTCAAAACTTTAAGGCAGCTTGAGTGGGTGGTAGAACTCCATCATTAAAAAAACTTAGTTCTCATTTGCTTGGTAATATTATTCAGACTGGGGAGCATAATTCTGTTGAAGATGCTCAGGCTGCTATGAGAATTTATACTCTCTTAAGAAGGAATGGGAATCAGAAATTCAACATGGAGCATAACTACCAACAATATTTATTTCAAATGATAAAAAATAAAAAGAAAAAACAATGGAAAAAAATAGACAAAAGAAAAGAAATTTTGATTAGATATTAATAAAAAGAGTCGAACTTGCTTTACAGTATGCTATATGTATATTTGAAATAATAATTGAACATTATAATATTGACTGAAGCTTTCAAAAATGTTAGAGTAATACAAACTTTTTAAGATATTAATATTTTAAGAGCAAATGTCATTGTTTTTGTTTTTACTTATCTTGTATTCAAAAGATATCAAATTCAAATAATAAAATTGGAAATTATATATATATATTGTAACGGGTACAGTCCTTTTCAGGAATCGAGGTGGTCACATCTAACTATAGTCAGACTTAGGGTCTTCATATAGGATGTCATGGATGAAATGATGTAATTGTAATCTAAAATTGAATCCATATTAAACAAGATAATTTTAAATCAAATCATTCAATACCAATGTAACCTAGATTAATTCATCCAATGTACACCTCTGTTGATGGTTCCATTATGCTCAAAATTTGTAACTCAGGGCAGATATTGTGTTTGACTCTCTTCAGGCATTACCATTAATATCCCATAGTAATGATTAATTCAATAAATTATTCTATAAATGTTTTATTTATAATGTGGAATATTAAATTGATATGATATATATGTGTGAATTGCATTCATCAATATTTTATTTGGTAAAATAACTAAATAAATCATATAAATAAGAGAGTTCCTTGAATTTAAAAATCAACCTTAACATGTTTATTAACAAGTAACAATATGAAAGTATTTCATGTATAAAAATTTAATATATTATATGTTGCTTAATTTCTATTATTTATAGCATTAAATTAATTATTATCTCCCTATACTTCCATAATAGTGATATATATCATAGCATAAACACATTTCAACAATTTATAAACAGTAACTAAAAATTTAAAATTACAATATTACTAACTAAATAATTAAGTATTAGTTCAAAATTATTATCAAAAATGATTCACATTATAAGATCCTTAGTTAAGTAATATTCGTATTATAAATGAATCCCTCCATGTATAGTCATATTATAAAATAAAGAAATTTCATGCAAAGAGGTTAATCTTTCACACAAAAATTATAACAAATATTACAATGTTAATTAAAATTAGTAATAAACAAAATTCTGTTCTGTCATGTATAGATTCAACATGGAGAATAACAAACTTTTACCTCCAGATTGAATTAGTCTTAAATTTACCTCTGTCAATGTCGCTTAATTTTTTAAAAAAATGGAAGACCTAAATTTTATTAAATAAATAAAATTTAAAAAAATGATCTTCTATTTTTCTTCATCTAGATAATTTTCTGGCATGAAATATTTCTAACATGAACGATTTTTGAAAACAAAAGAAATAAAATTTAGATGTCAAAAGTATATACCACAAATAATATCTGAAATGTTGTTTTGGAAAATATTGTCTTATTCCCTTCCGGATGAGGGGAAGAATGTTCTTTAATAATAAAGTTCCATGTTCTTTATTCATTGATCATCGCAGAGGCAATCAAGATATTCTGTTAATTAGGTTTCCTTATATTGTGTGTAGTTGGCATCTTCTTCTCAGATTACTTTGCTACCAAATAATTTCTCATTGAAAATTATATTGATGAAATACAGATATATTTTAGGCATTATATAGGAAATATATTTACATTCTTTGGTTAAAACATCAGCATTCCATCCCACAACAAATGGTGTTTAGCCACAATACATTTTCGATAATTTTATATCTTCTTAAAATATTTAATTACAATTTAAATAAATATTTTGAAGAAATTTCTCTTCATTAGAATTTCTCTTTAGAACAATCTTCTAAATTTCTATGATTTATAAATGAAAATATGTAGATAATTACGTTTTAAAAATATATAAGCAATAAAATTCAAGATTAATTTATCTATTCTTTTTATTGAGTGAATTTGAGAGTTCTTTTAAAATGAAATGTCTATTTTGAAGAAAATTCTTTAAAGTTATTAATCCATCTTCTTTTAATATGTTTGTATTTCAACACATCAAAACGAAACGAGTGTAATAGTTAGTTCCTTAGCAAAAGATTGGATTAAATTATTAAAAATTTGGTTTGGTTTTTTATAGTGGAATCAATTTCTGGTAGCATATATAATATTTGCTTTTTGTGATTTAATATTTTTTTATTGTTAAAATAATTATAATTTATATTTGGGTTCTAAATTCTATTTCTTTTGTTTTAGTTGCTTAGATACGACACTGACCTCAATTTATCTCCATGTCTACGTTTTGATTAACAAAATTCAATTAATATAAATATTTTTATATGTGTGGGTATGAATAATAAAGTAATTTTAAAGTTATTAATTGCATTAATAACTATTTAAATTGCTGTTCCTTTAACTTGAGACTTTAAGGCTTGAGTTAATTTAGGTATATATCTATCAAAAATAATAAGCTTACTAATTATTGTTTTTTTATTTATTTATGTTTTGATATTATATTTGGATATATTATGTTAATAGAATTGTAAGTGACCCTTACAATATATAAATGTAAAAAAAGTTTAAAAAGTCAAAAAATTATGAATTTTTTTTAAATTTAAAGCTTATATTTATCTGTTTAAATGATGATTAAAAGTATTGTGATAATTGTCAAGCGTTGTTAGCCGAGAGGTCAGCGCACCCGCCTTGCAAGCAAGCAGTTGGTTGTTCGCCTCCTGGCTGATGCTATGACGTATGGGAAAAAAAGTATTGGGATAATTGAAATAAGCACAAATCTATATATGTTTGAAAATCATCTTGATAAAAAAAAATTACAAGATGATTTTCAAACATAATATATCATTAAGAAATATATTAATTTCACTAATAATAAAAAATAATAAAAAAACATTTAATTTTTTTTTTTTGTAACTGTATAAAGATTATATTAAGTTATTTTTTTTGCCTCAGAGTAGATGGAATAATAGAATAAGAATCATTCATGCCATTTTACAAAGCCTGTTATAATAAATTTGTGGAATTATACAATAGATCTGAGACCACACCACATATAGATTATATTTTAAGCTAATGAATGTTTGAGAATCTAAGATTTCAAACCCAAATTGATTAGTCTGAAATAAAGTATGGATGTTGGCTGATATAGTCACCTTTTAAATATGTAATTGATTAAGAATGAAGACAGGTAAGCATTGCCTAATCCAAAGCTTAAACTATCTTATTCATTTAATATTTGATTTTGTATATATCAATACAGGTTTTAACTGCCTAATCCAAAAGCTCATGGAGACTCATTATTTAGTATATATCAATCTTTTGACAAAAGCTTAAAGATATTTACATTTATTGTATAATTGATATCATTAAATTTATAAGATTAAATTTTTTATTCACAAACAATAAATTATAGTTATTATCATATAGAAATATAAGTAAAATTGTTAGAATTACATAAATACATGATTGCAAAATCAAGAATACTATCATTGCATGGAAAAAAAATAGTAAATTATTAAGAATTCTTAACTAATTTAAAAAATGCATAGATATTAACAAAATTATCAATTTTTAATCATCTTTCCAGATGAAGAATAATCATGTGTGAAAAGCAATATAAATCTAAAGTAAAACTAATAATTATATATTTTCAAATTTTCAATAAAATTGTTTTAATCATTTTATAAGACCAGATGTAGATAAAAGTGGTGTGGTTAAATCTAAACAACTTGAGGTACTTTTTGTAGAAGCTATATGATGGAAGATCGCCAGCCGTGTTTGTTTTACTTATCCATTTATAGGGATGTAAAAAAAATCTTGCAAATAATATGACTGACTACAAGCTATCTAATATTTTTTTAATATGATTCTAAAAAACAGAAGAAAATATATAAATCTACAAATGATTGTAATTTAAGCAAATTTAATATAAATAAATAAAGTAGTTGTTCAAAAAAAGTATAGCAAAAGTGTTACAAAAGTGGGTTCTTCATGTTGGTGGGACAGAAATCCTTAATAGTGTGCACCATGGCCGCAAATGTGTCCATGTTTATGCAGTCGACGCAATGTAAATTCTGCTAAATAGGAATCTATATGTTGTCTCTCAATTCCCCTGTGCTTTTTGTTTCTTCTATCACTGGAAAATCCTGAATTTTAATCATTTCCACACACACACACAAAAAAGTAAAAGCTCAAAAATAATATTACACTAAATGTAATAAAATGCCACCAAATAATAACAATGTTCGCAACATATTTAGATTCGTATACTATTATATACTTAAAAAAAATATTAATTATAAGATGTAAAATGGAATTTATAGTCCATTTAGTTAACAAACACGTATAATTCATTGTTTTAATATTGTTTAATTTTAATAAGTAACATGTTTGTTAAATAGTTTTGAGAAAATAAATATAAACAAATAGTTGAGATCTCTGAACATGGATAATTAAAACAAACATGGGTGGTGAACTTCCGTCGTACAGCTTCTACAAAAGTACTCTTAATATATTATTGAATAAGTAGCATCTGAGATGAGTTGTCCATTTGCAATTGAGCTTTGTGCAAATTTGATACAATTACAACACAACTATTAGTAGTAACAAAAGTAATTTGTCCAACAGCAATTACTATATATTTTTAGTATAATTATAACAGGCAAAACTCTATACGTATAGCCACTCAGTGCAAGCTAGAGTAATCAGTGGATGCCAGAAGGCTGAGTGGCAATACGTATAGAGAGTTTTGCCTGTTTTAATAACAGTTAAGAGCAAGCATAAGGAATAGTGATCATGTGATGTTTATTAGTATAATTATACATCGATAAAGTATATCAATAAAGTTGACAAATTGTGAAATGCCATTTTTAATGTCTGCTGATCTAATTCTGCACTACATAGCTGGATAAGCAGATGATTTTAAAACTTATGATTTTGGTAGATTTTAAACTGAAATTCGTGGTTCTCTAAAAACTTACTCAGATTTCAGGGACATTTGGTAGTTGTGACTTTTGACCTGCCACCAGAGGCGCTGGTCAGGGATCAACTACAGAAATACTTAGAGTAGAGGCCCCAAATGCAGCATTGCAAATTCTAGCCGAAAGGTGGCGCTGTTCACAATGCGTAAGCACAGGAACATTCCACCAGCTGGCTGGCAGCAAAACTCTGCTTGGTGGTGCTGGTCGCAATGCATAAGACCATTTAGCTTACATAGTCTGCTACCAGCGACTACCAAGAACCTAGGTGGTGCTGATTGCTGTAAACACTACCAAGATTCTAGCCCACTACGTGGCGCTGTTTCTCCACGTTACACACAGAAAAACAACGCACTGATAGAGTTATGTACATACTACTTAAAAGATGAATGGTGTATAATGTACAGGTGTGATTAATTAAGAAGCTACAACTATTTAAATATTCTTTCAAACTTAATAGTATCACATGCTATTTCACAGTTTTATAAATGGATGTATTTTTAAATTTTTTTTTTTAAAAAAATCGATTTTTTTTTAATTATTTACTCTATGTCAAAATGTTATGAAAAATTGATTTTTAAAAAAATAATAATTTTAAAGTACATTTATAAAACTGAAATAGCATGTGATACTATTAAGTTTGAAAGAATATTTAAATAGTTGTAGCTTCTTAATTAATCACACCTTACATTATACACCATTCATCTTTTATGTAGTATGTACATAAACTATCAGTGTGTTGTTTTTCCATGTGTAACGTGGAGAAACAGTGCCACGTAGTGGGCTAGAATCTTGGTAGTTTCTGGTAGCAGACGACACATAAGCTAGATGTGTTTACAGCAATCAGCGCCACCTAGGTTCTTGGTAGTCGCTGGTAGCAGACTATGTAAGCTAAATGGGTTATGCCTGTGCTTATGCATTGTGAACAGTGCCACCTTTCGGCTGGAATTTGCAATGCTGCATTTGGGGCCCCTACTCTAAGTATTTCTGTGGTTGACCCTGACCAGCGCCTCTGGTGGCCACATGGGTCAAAAGTCACAACTACCTGGCTTTTTTTTTTGTATTTCAAGAATAAATGTTCTCAAACCCAAATTATGTTTAGACAAAACAAAAACATGTAACTCTAAGTATTCATTGACTTGTTTTTTTTTTAAAAAAATTGTAAGTATATGTATAAACTAATTTAGTATAAAAGACTTAAAGATCACTTTTAAAATTTTGTTTGGATAATAGAAAGTTTTTGAATTTGGATTAACAGTATTTTACTTTTACAAGTAAGTGAATATAATGCAGGAATTCTACATTGAATCAATCCCATCAGTGAAAAACCAAATCTTGTTATCTATCTTCTGTGACTGTATTTTATTTATCATTATTTATTTTGAAACATTCTAAACATACCTATTATATGAGTATAATATTTTGTAGAAAAAGAATGGGAATTAACTTTTATTTGTCGAAAAAGCAGTGAAGTTATAAGAAATATTTGACAGGAAATTGATATCACTTTTATAAACTTGTGATAAATTTCAAACCTGTGTGAGTTTAAAAGGAGGTAATAATGGATTGTTTTAATATCTATAGTCTTAACATTTTTTAAAGATGGAAATTAAATATTGCTTACTGGAAAGAAACAATAGACATTAAAATATAATCAAAAACCATATCAGAACAAATTAGTGCTTAAGTCAGTATTCTTATGAACATGATATACCAAAATAATCTTATAAATTTTTCAAGCAGAACATTTACGGCTGAGTTTTTTCCGGAATATTAATGATGACTGGAGCTTAAGAATTGGATAATAGGTGATAAGAAATGAGCCATTATTTACATTTTACACTAGCATTTCTAGTTCCAAAAGAAACAATTTAGACCATTTTTACTAATGTAAAACATTGGTTGTTTTGTCAAATTTTGGGGAAGCTTTGTCATGTGATTCCCTTGATTCAATCATTTGTTCTTCATAAAGCATTATATCCAAACAGCATTTTGTGTGGATTAAGTTTATTGTACATTGTTCTCATGTAACACTGTCATTTTTCAAGATGATATACATTACACATATATATGGATATACTATAGTATTCTTTCAATTTAATATTTCTTAATGATAAATGACGGATAATCATTTATCATGAAAGTTTATTCTGTGTTTGACTTTTCCAAGTTTCTGGTTTGAATAAAACTTATTTAACTCTTTTCCACAATGATAAATATAAATCAACTTTGTTTCTGTTGTGATCGTTTGTATATGCTAAGTATTTTTTATGCACATGAGTTTTTTCATAAGCAGTAATTTTGGTTTTATTCTAAAAATATCTTGTCACAAGAATAACTAACAATAGCAAGTTAGAATATTTTTTTGTCAATTTAATTGAAATAATTTGATATATATCCAAAATATTTAGAATAGTGTTTGACTTTATAGTTATGCAATGGATATCAACAAAGTGAAATTTGACTTTTGGGGAAGGTGGAGTAATGTTTATGCTACAATTTCAAATTTTTCCATGTAAGTGTTGTTAGTCTCGAGTGACAGCAGTGAATATACAGACCTTCCTTCATTTTATTAGAAGATATCTGTTTTGTAGTAAAAATAAGTTATGCGAAATATTAAGTTTCATTATATTGTTAATAAAAAGAATTGCTGTGGTTTACAAGTTATTACCTTCATTGAATGAATGCTTTTGTTTTCCAGTATAATTAAGCTGCTTCTAGAGGCAATTTTTGAGTGACTTCTTCACTTGCTACAGAAATATCTAATAAAAAGACATTAGATGTTGTAAAGCAAAGTTCAGTTGTTTTTCCAGAATAGAAATTTCAGCATCTATTATATTTTTAATTGGTGAAGCTGTTAGGTTATTTGATGTAGTATGAGATTTAATATATTCATCAGATCTGTAGGTTTATAAACAAACATTTGTCATCTTTAAATACATTTTCTGTGTTAGAAAAGCTTTGATACTTGTAAAAATTTTAAACATTTATTCTTTCTTTTTTGCAGAATCTCACTAGCATTAAATGATTTTCTACTTTAGCTAATTTTGGACATAGTTTTTATAATGTCTAAAGTTTGTTATAATTACAAAAAAAAAAATCAAGTTAGATGTCACATGACCTAATTTAATAAGCTTGTATTTACAAATGTTTAGAGCTTGCAAAATAAGCTATTTACAAGCTATCCCCAACCTCAGACCAGTCTCTGCTACTGGCATCCTCAGTGAGGTGCTAGAATATTCAATCATTAGATTAAAAATACCAGGACAAGCCCAGCACTTTATCTATAATTCGCCATGAATATGGGACTATAAACTGTCACGAAAGCGCTTGGTGGTAACTTTTGAGAATTTTACGTGCATTGAATAGCTTCATTATCTGTGCGCAGAGCACATATATATATTAAAAACTATTAAGTAAGAAAATCTGAAATTTTTAGACATCCATATGTCTTCCAATCCAGCTATCTAATTTAAATAGCCATATGGGACTGAACTAAGTTCAGATACACCATATATTAATAGTTTTAGCAATATAAAATCACCAAAGCCATCATAGCAAAAAATCAAATTAAAAAAAAAAAATCAAATCAGATGTCACATGACCTAATTTAATAAGCTTGAATAGTATCAAATTCATAGCAAGCATTTAATGTTTATCTGAAAGCTTGTGATAATCGCATTTTATATATAATTATATGTTGAACTATTTTCATTATCTAATTTAATTCCGAAATGTTTTTATAATAATTTAAACTTTATTTAAATATTTTCAAAAACATTCAACTATTAAGTATTGACACAGATTCGTCTAGACTACATTTTAAGCGTTTTTTTTTTCTTCAAATATTACTGGTAAGGTCAGATTACCAACAGTTCTAGCATGAAAATTGAATTGGTGAGCCTTATATTCATAAATACTGAATTTAAGGTGATGCTTTAACAGTCTCAGTCGAAATTTTGTATATATTGAACCGGGTGGGAGAATGGATCGCTATGATTATATAAATTAAAATACAAGTTAAATATATATATATATATAAATAATCTTGATGTACTCCAGCTGCATTTTTAATATTGCAGCATGCTGGCTTGCACTGAGTGACAATATGTATAGAGAGTTTTGCCTGTTTTAATAACAGTTACAAGCAAGCATAAGAAATGGGGATCATGTGATGTTTATTGACTTAAAACCAATCCTACCTAATAGGATAGTGGTGTCTATGGTTATTAAAGAACCAAAGTCACCAAAATGTATAGGTACTGAACTGAGTTCAGACCTATATGACTATATAAGCTAATAAGCTTGGACTGAAAATACGATGTTTTCAATTTAAGACTCATAGTTTTTTAGTTAAGTAGAAATAAAAGATAGCTGCTGGAGGGTTGCATTAGATCCTAAGGTGTAGGTGCAGTGCTCTCAGATCCAAGGCTCCTCACAGACGAAGACCACAAGCCAGAAACTAGTCTGGGGATATTGGATGAGTAGGCACTAGATGGGGATTTTATGCATAAGCCTTCTAGCATGCAGTGATTTATTCTGGCTTGCACTGAGTGGCAAAATATTTAGAGAGGGTTGCCTGTTTTAAACAAAAGATTGCAAAAAAAGAATGAAACCATTGTTTATGCTTAGATGACAGTGATATATAAGATGCAGATAGATATGAGATACTCTTTCCAATATCAGTTATGATAAGGAAATAAATTTGATTTTTCATTATAAGCACTACTTGAAAATATATATATAATAGAAAATAGTTATAGACTGAAAGAAATGTAAAGATAAAATTGCTTACATTATACAAAAAACAGATCGAGCACAAAATAATTCGTTATTACAAAGCATTAAATAATGAAAAAGATTATATACTTACAACTGGTAGAAATTTTACCTCTGGAGTTTCATATAAAATTATGATGAGTTACATCCATTGAAATTAATATTTTTTTTACGTGAAGTATAAAAAATTAAAAAAAAAAAAATCTTTTATTAAAGCATTCATAAAAACCTCAAATTTTATCGTACAGAAAAAAAAAAAAAACACTATTAGAAATCTGATATAATATCAAAAAACATAATGAATTAATAATATGTACAGTCCTTACTAATTGTGTGCCATATTAATTTAAAGTCTACGATTGGTCAAAATGAAGAAGAAAAAAAACGTCATGAAGAATCAATCATGCATTTAAAACTAAAATACCAACTATTCTTGGCAAAGGATTGTGCTTTATATGCTAAAAAACTGATAACCTTAAGTAGAAATTTTGATTTAAAAAAACGATAAGTCTTAATGATCCATAGTTTTTATGAACTGAATTAATAAAATGTCACAAGTGATTTTTGAGTAATGTTTATATATAGTCTACTGTGAGCAGCTCTTATTTTGTCATAATATATATCACAACATTATATATTGTGATATATTTTTGTCAGCTTCTCTTTTAATATAGGTAATGTTTATCTCAGGTTTCTGATATATCTAGCTTATTTTATATTCTCCAATATAATTTTTCTGCTTATTACTAGAGGCAGTTTTTGAGTAACTTCCTCAGGGATATACCTTGCGTGATTTGGTGCAGTTGGTAGAATGTCTTGGGATCGAGAAGTCCCACAACTGATACTGGTGCTCAAACTTCTTATGAACTCCCAAGCAGTAAAGTCACAAGCCTTTCTTAAATAGTGGGATTTTTCTTCTTCAAAAGTTTCAATATCTGTTCCACATTTAGAATGATGATTTTAACCTAATGCTGCTGGGTTACTTAGTGCAACATGAAGTTTAATACGCTCATGTAGTTTTACGGATTTCTTCTCTTGACATTCTTTTACCTTTTTCATGCCAAAATCATCAGTGTCACCCATTATCAATCCACTGCAGAATGAAGACTCCCCCAAATTCAATCCATCCCCTCCAATCTCTAGCCTCTCTTCTCCACATCAATCCTACACACTTCCTTATTTCATCCATCTATCTCACATGTAGTTTCTTTCTGGGGTCTTTTACAATCTCTTGGAATGCAATTTAAGAGTTCAATTGCCCATCAATAGTATCACCATCTCTTCTAGAAATAGGTCCAGCCCAACTCCACCTTGGTCTCTTAATTCTTTCAATGATGTCAATTACACCTGTTTGTTCGCTTATCTATGTATTGTAGAATAGATTTTTGATACTGTTCAAAAAACTTCTGCAGTCTTTATCCAAAAAATTTGTGTTTAAGCAAACCTACTATATTACCATTGGAGTAAAATGTTTGATATTAAAAACAACAACTTGTTCCTGATTAATTTTTTCAGCTCTTTGATAATGATTGGAGGTTTTGGTTTCAGGTCTTTAGAGACAATCTTTCCAGATTTATTTTTGTATGCAAAATTTAAATTGATGTTACTAATTTGCCAATTTTAGATTAAAAAAAGTGTAATATCTAAACTTTAATATAGTATCAAGTTCTTATTGAGTATTTAATGTTTACTTTGAAGGTTATGATTACAGCATTTTATCTGTCATTATATGGGGTCTATTTCTAACATCTAATTGTATGCTTTTAGAAAAGAATCAAACTTTATCTTTTTCAAATATATTCAACAGTCAGTAATAACATTTAGGTTAATATAGAAAATAACATTTTGGATGGTAGTATTCTTTTCAAATATTGCTGGATTGTCCAGTGACACCACCATTATGAAAATTGACTTCAGGATCTTAGAATCATGAATACTGATTGTGAAGCACTCTAATCTAATAAGTTTTTCTGTCAAAGGCGACAGTCAGTCAACATTTTATAAACTTATTAATAAGATATTTATTTTTTTCATCTTATGAATATTTTTGAAACATATTGCAGTAAGTCAATCTAAGATTATTGACCACTGTCAAGTGAGCAGTTTTTTTTAATTATCTTTTTTCTGTTTTTTCCTTCAAATTTGTATTGGTAGACTTTTTCACATATTTAAATGAGAAAGTTAGTTTCATGAATTTCTTTTTACATTCACATGGTATTATGCACTTTTAGTTATTTTAACATTTCAAGCTTCATTTTTATAGAGATTAAAATTCATCCAGTGAACTATGGCTTTGGAACACTATTCAGCTATTAATTGTATATTTTCTTTAATTTGTATTCTCTTAGTATGCATGCATTTATTACAGTATTTTATCATTGGTTATACTTTTGATGCTTCTTTTTATTGTAAATTCAAATTTTTATTGGTAGCTAACAGAAAACTATATACCATAAGGGTTTGCTCTACATTCAAGTTTTCTTTTATGAAGTCATCACTTTTTGAATAAACTTCTTATATTTTGTTCCAAAGTAATAAAACACCTACTTTTTATGTTTTCATCATGACTGCAGCAACATGACAAGTATTTTCCTGCATATGTTAGTTTTTGTAGATAGTTGTTTTGGTTTTACTATGATAATATTATTGATGTGTGTTTAAGATATTTATAATAGAGCTTTTCACTATATAACAATGTAACGAATATGTTATAAACCCAGCAAAAACAAACTTTTGGTGGGAATGGAAATGTATTTGTACTGTAATTCCATGGGGGGATTTGACAATGGCAAACCATAGCCAGCTTTTGATTCCATTGAAAGAATTCTTATGCAGAATTAAGGAGTTATTTTACTGACAATACTTCATCATTGGAAATTCATTTGTCAATAAATTTTTCACATGAAAGCTTGCCAAAGTGTCAATTCTATTTTCAAATTCTAAATTAACTTCATAATGCCTAGAATCCCTGACAAAAAACTTGGTCTTACATGCCAAAAACCCTAAAAAAAAAATCAAATTTTTCCTGATGGGATGTGTTCTTGCTATTAAAGGCAATGTTACAGTTGTTAGGTATACTACTAATTATGACAACAAAATAAGAGAGTTGTCAATAAAAAGGTGTTAATCCTAAACCAGCTATAGAAACAAAGTTGTAAATGTTATTTATTAGGTTCTGATGATAATTTATTGATTCATAAAGAAGTATATGAATACATATCCAAGTAAAATTCCACATCTTTATAGGCCTACTTAAATTTATAAGAATCCAATTTCATTAAAAGCCTATTGTTACATCTAGAAAACACAGTATTTTTTAAAAAACTTTTGGTTTCTCGGCATATAGTGCACAGTTGTTTATCAGAGAGTCTAGGAACTTTATGAATTAGTCAATAAAAAAATGATAGTTTGTTTTAAACTTTGATGTTGAAAATTTTATTTACAATGTATATAGTTAACGAAGTATCTATTGTAGGAAAAAAAATTAAATGAATGTAAGAAATGAGAACAAGTCTTTTAATTGTTAAATGATATCTTAACATTGTCCATAAATACATATTTCCATTACAACACAGAAATAAGGAATGGCTATGAGTTAACCACGTACTCAGATTAGCATAATTTACATTGAAGATCATAAAACCATGACTAAAAATACAATTCTGTTACCAAAATCTGTCTTCCTATTGTTATAACATTCCTTATTGTAGCCATGTAATGAAGCACTATTACAAATATTCTTGTCATAATGTATTTCCTTCAATTAAATTTGCAATATTTGAAAACCAGGCACTCTTCACAAACCTGGGAGCTTAATTGTAAGTATAGGGGATTTGAATTCAGACTTTCAAGCACCCTCTCACTATCCACACTATATCATACAACTGATATACATGACCACACACATGTAGAAAAGATAAGTAATCACCAATATACGTATTTCATGCTAAACCAGCACTCACCAGTTGGTCCAGATTATCATCTCCCACACATATATATAATCAGTTCTCAGTTTATATTAAGATAGCAAATCTTTATACTTTAATGGACAGGCTTCAATCCACTCTAATCTCCAACTTTTCAGCCACATTCTTAGATGTTATTGTCACAAATTCCTTACCTTTAATGCGATTGGTGTGATAAAAAATATATTGTCTATTTGGATATACAGGCTTAAGTATTTGATATCTCTAGCTTTATCTGAAGAATGAAGGCTATTTCCGAATAGCATAGTATTGAGAGATGGCGCTCTGAGTTTCTATTCTGGTAGATGCTTGAGATGAGGAAGGCACAGATTAAAAAGCAAAAAATTGAAATTAATTTGCAAAGTTTTCAAATCTCCTATTATTTGGAAAAAAATGTTATAATGATAAAGAAGAATTGTTTTAATTGTGAAGTAAAATGTTGATGGATGGGGGAGGGGTTAAATTTAAATATATTTGTTAACTCATGACTTGTTTTTTTATTATTTTATATGAAACATGCTTGTGTTCATTTACTCCATTCCTTTATGATGTTTTCCTGAAGGTTTATGGTGATGGTATTTTAGTTGTATTTTGGACTATTTCTATCATCTAAATATTGAGTATTGAATGTCTTTAAAAAATTTAACTTTATTTAAATTTTCAAAGTACATTCAACTGTTAGTAATAGCACACAGGTTAGTATATGCACAATGTTTCAAGAGATATTATTTTCCTCACTTCTTCAGGTATTGCTGGCCCGAGTAGTGACAGTATTAGCATGAGAATTGAATCTGGACCATTAGATTCTTAAATGTTGAATTTTAAGGTAATGCTCTAACCAACTGAGCCATCCTATCAAAGGCAACAGTCAGTAGACGATACCACACTATAAGGAATTCCAACATCTACAAAGCCTTAACTTGAAATGCTGAAAAGCAAAAACTGCATCATTGAAATACCATATGAAAGAATATATATTGGTGAGACAAGTCACCTGATTGAAAATCAATTGCAAAAAACAAACTGATGATTAGAAAAGAGTAATGAATGTTCTAAGGTAGCAATATGTTCCAATGAACATGTTCAATTAGGAAAATAGGAAGGAAAAGGTACAAAGAAGAAAATTAAAAGCTATTCACATGATGATGGCAAATAACCCTATAAGTCAACCTTCTGTGACTACACATAATGTATGAAAATCACTAATTAACTTTGCTCCTAGGAAAAAATGGAGAAATTAGAAGGAACCTCATAGGTAAGAATATGAAATTTCTACTGACTGCTCCCTTTGGAAAAATGACTTAGTTGGTTAGGAGCATTATCTTAAAATTCAGTATTCAAGAATCTAAGGATCCAGGTTCGATTCTTATGCTAGTACTGTCACTGGTCAGACCAGCAACACATGAAGAAGAGAGAATATCTCTCGAAATGTGCCTATACTAACCGGGGTGCTATTCCTAATAATTGAATGTAATTGGAATATTTATTGGATGATGGAAATAGTCCAATACATAAATGCAAGTATACATATTATAATACAATATTTTTATGAATGTTTTAGATGGAAATATTTAATGTGCAGAGTTTTCATTTATAATTATTTAATTAGAAGGCACTTAACTTAGAACAGTAGTATATGAAAAACCCAATTGCCTCAGGACAAATATTAAAATAAAACTGACTTTTGAATGCAATGAAGCCTGTCAGTTTTGGTCTGGGGCAGTTGTTTTTATTTACTACTGTTCTAAGTTAAATGTTTTTTAATTAAATAATTACAAATGGATAACTCCACACATCAAATATTTCCAGTGTACATAATAATCTATACGAATTGATTAAGTGATATTTTTCATACAGGAATTAGATTCTAAGTGTCCACTAAATCAATCTTTGAGCAATTTTTTGGGAATTTATAAAATGTAAAGAATGAGGATCCCCTGTAAAGTATTCTTTGTTCTCCACCTTTTTCTCTGGATTAAGTCAAGATTGTTGATAGTAGTTATATTGTGTTATGGGTGGGTATTGTAACGGTCAGAAAACGTGTGACTCGTAAACATAGTGCAGAATTCGACCACCATACAGAACAGCAGCACCATCGAGTAGCGAAGCCACCCGTGGTACTGAGTTCGAACACAGTTTATCGGTTCCACAATACAATCCACGAAACAACGCATCTGATGCGACATTAGTAAATATTTCCTTAGGCACGGTGGTCAGGGATATGCAAGAGACTCATGATTTTATTCTCAAGTTAGCCAATAACCAAACTAATATTAATTAAACATTCATATTTACATAATCGAGGAAATATTATATAGAATGGGTATCGAATAAATGAAACGTAACTGCAGACATATAGTTTAAAATTATTTATTAATACATTTTAATAAAACAATCTAATAATATTTTGTGGATTTAAAGCTTCGGTGCGGAATGTGCGACATGACTATATTTTAAAAAATACATTTATTTATTTAGACATTATTTTATATTGAGAATTTCAGTAGCGGTATTTCCGATACTGAAATGTTTACAAAAGAAATTCACTTATTTGAAGGCGTAATCTAGCTACCTAAAATTCTCGAGTAAGTATTTCTAATGCATGCCTGGAGGGATTTATACCTTTGCAATGCAAGAGTCTAAAGTATGGGTTATAAGAGTAATGGCAGACATATATTTATTTAATTAAAATATTTATTTATAACTAAGGGCAAACATTTATTTGAGAGTGAATTATGCAGATAATGCAGAGGCGGAGTGATATATAGAATAATAGAATTGAGCAAAGGAACACGTGGTACGCTTTAGAAAGGCGATATGGAATGGCAGTATATTGAAACTGCAATGCCGCGAATGAGTTTATAAAACTGTCGGACTGGTCTCTGCCGCGGCCCGACGAAGTAAGGTGTCACATAAGCATAACCAGGGACAAGCGGTACGTGTCGCAATTTGCCAGCTGGCTGCATGACAGGTCAAATCCTACGGGAGCATTTATTATGTCCGCTTGTGTAGGACGACGGGGGTTAATTTCAACCCTGAAGAATCCGGAATATTTACGGTGGAATAGATCATCGTGTCTCTAAAACGTAACATATGTATACTGTATAAACGATTATGATGAGATTTCAACAGATTTCTAACTTGGTCCTACATTATCAACATTTATTAAAGAACGTTGGCGACTCTCAAAGAAATGTAATTTTCTGGAATTATTCATGATGATTTAGTAAATACAAAACATATATATAAATTGGGAATTATTATAACTAATACGTCAGCCATTTGCGAAGTAGTAGACCCTGCATTACAATAAATGAAGCATTGAATGCGTGTCGATTTATATGAAAGTTAAGTTATTAAAGAAAGTAAATATTAATGAAAATTTGACACGCATTCATTGTTTTAAGCGATCCTAGATTTAAACTTTGAAAATTGAAATAATTATGAGCATGCAATAATTAAATAATAACTATAGATAGAAATGTAGATTATAGAAATACGCACCCAAGAAAGATAGAGTGAGGTAAGCTAGATTATTAGATACATTTACACATTCCATTAATTATTCAATTTAGTTATACAAATGGTAGTTTTTACATTTTATAATTTAGATAAGTAGTATGAAGAAGAGCTATAGCATATTATTAGAGTACTCTAGAGTTTGAACACAGACAGGTACCTGTTTTATAAGAAGTTTAGCTTAGCAGCAAAAAGTTCACGAGTGGCAAGTTTCTTGTATTTAGATATTTCATTGAATTTCACAGCAGCAGCAGCTTTTTCATTTATTTCAGGCAGCAGATCTTCATGGTGAATTTATGACGGGCAATGGAAAGTTCAGCATCCGATAGGCCATCTCCCGATGGAGAATAATCTAGGTGCTTTACTCGGTCATACCTTGGCAGGAACAAATTATTTTTATATTTTTGGAGACTCTCAGTGATCGAGAGCAAAGCTAAAGTTTAAGTGAATGTCTCCAGCAAGTCTAAGATGGCCTCTTTTCTTATCTTGATCTCTCACATTTTTGTTAAGATATTTTTAGATTCTACTTAATCTGCCCTGAGGATAATCAATGCATTTAGTTGGTTTTTTTAATTAAAGAAAGCTGCCGTTCTATTGTTTATATTTTACATTTACTAATTACATTTTTGGGGAATTTTTCTTTAATTAATCTATTATCTATCACTGACCGATGCTTTTAAATTTCAAAAACAAAAGGGAACATAAGATTATTTTAACTTTTAATTAAATATTACATCAGATATTTTTAGAATTATTATTAAATGAAATTTAAACAAAGCAATAAATACGAACTTTATAATCCAAAATAAATGATTAAAATTATACAAAATTATATAACTAAAAGAAATCTAAATTATATTATTTTATCCCTATTTATTGCATTTAATTTGAGATCGAAATGTGTGCGTGTTTATGCTGAATTCTACATATATTTATACATTTCTAAGATTGCTACACACACAATTTGATACCAAAAAGTTTAAATTTGGGCGGGATAGACCGGTCAGTGAGAGACGACAGAAAAAGGTGAAACTTAAGATTCGAATACGAATCTTACTGTTTCAGTATGTGCACATCATTTTTGAGCTTTAATTTGATTACAAGTTGTTCTGGACATTCTCACATGCGTCTTAATTCTATCCATTACATTAATTTATTTTTATTTTATCCCTGTCAATACCCCCTCCTCTTACAGTATAGTATTTATTTTAGCATTTTTCGGTCATGTTATAATCTTAAAAAGATGGAACCACAAAAGGTCAGTACAAGTAAAAAGTTTTTTTATGTGCATAACATGTATGATAGAGATTATATAGATGTCGTAGGGTTGAAAAATCTGTTTTGAATTTAAATGTAAAGTTCTCAGAAAACAACTAATCCCCCCCCCCCAATATTGTATATTGTAATGTATTATAAACATGTATTTAAATGAAAAATAATCATTAAATAATTTTTATTTTAGGAGTCTTTTTTTTATTATTATAATATTTTGATCTCTATTCTTCTAAAAAAATTTCAAATGATTGGTTGCTAGGGAAATCATGTGGTGTTTAAACACTAAAAAATAGCAGGTTGGGATTCGATTCAAAAATTATAGTACCGAAGTTCATCATTTACCATTGCACTAAACAGTACACAGCTACAGACCCAATAACAGAGTAATGGACATTAATTTTTTTTAGATCAAAGTGCCATCTGTGTTTGAATGTTACATGATTTTCTGACTTTATTTTATACTTACATAAACACTGATAAATTGAGAGTTTTCTGTAAACACAATAATGATTTCTTACTTCCTCCTACATCGTTTTTCTTTATCAGTATTAATCTTTACTTTTTTAACAATTTTATTCATAAAGAATATTAGTTGATTTATTAAAAAGTTTATTTATATTAACACACATATAGAGTTTACAAATACTTTTCTAACACATAGTTGAACTTTAAATATTAAAAGTTTATTAATTATCATGGTATTATAATTCTTTAATTTAAGTGATGATTGACAGCTATACTATTTTTACACAATCTCGTTAAGATTAATTATTGTTATTGTCTTTTTTGTATGTATAACCAGAGTGTATAAATTTAAGTATGTTAATTACTATTTTTTTTTAGTAGGAATGGGAAATTGGTCAATAGACTATTTTCATGATTGTGAATAAAATTTCTCAAATACTTGGATTGTGAATTCAATCCAAGTTTTTGAAATCAAACTTACGTTTTAATAACCAGAACTATGTAATAAATAGTACAACTTCTATGAATTAATTATAGTCACAATTAGTTATTGAAAAAATGATAATAACTTTTTATAATAGGTAAGAAAATATATTTTTAAGTCTAAGAAATGAGAGAGGAACTCAGAATCTCAAAAAACAAGTTGACAGAATGTTTCATGCTTATTTTGTTGCATCATAAAAAAAAAAAAAGGAAAAGCTATTCTCCAAAATACTTTTCTGAGATAAGAAAATTCTTAAAATCAAATTATTAAGAATAATAACATTTTTAAATTAAAAGTTTTAATTGCTCTGGCTGGGATAAGATTTGTAAATTATGTATTATAGTTATTATTTATTATTAATTTTATATTTTTATTATAGATCTTTTTTTTTTTTTTTTAATTTAACTATTTATGAGCATTCATTCTCTGAAATATAATTCCATTAACCTTTATGGGTGCAAATTTAGTATGTGATCTCTGCCATTTTGAATTTCAAAAATAGCCAAAAACATTGTCTGACACATCTAAATGATAAAAAACTATGCGAAAACAGAAAAAATTTAGAACTTGGGTCACGTGACTTGGAAAAATCCGCCAAAACACACAGTTAAAAAAAAAAAAAAGTCAAAACACGAAAAATTAACATTTTCTCATTTTAAATTATAAATCAAATAATTTATATATATAGAGAGAGCAAGATTACTATATTTAAATCTTAATCAATAAATGCTAGTTATCATTGCCTAAAAAAGTACTTGGTAGCATTTTGATGTGGCTGATATGTGATATCTAAGGCATCCCCTCTCCCCTTATACAAATTAAAGTAATATATATGCGATATATATATTTCACACAAATAAAATTATGAGTGCGTAAAATAAACAAATAAATGAAATACGATAAATAAATGAATGGCTAGTATTTTTGAAGGAATACCTTCATTATCAAAGCTGTGGCTAAATGAATTGCGAAGTAAAACTTGCTATAAGAAATGCAAAGTGTATGCAAATTTAGCACACAGCTTTGATAATGAAGGTAAATAAACCCAATAGCCATTTATTTATTTATCATATTTCATTTATTTGTTTTCTTTAAGCACTCACAATTTTATTTGTGTGAAATATATATCTAATATATATTACTCATTACAGACACAAAGCGATTATTAATTAAAATAAATATTTAAAAAAAAAAAAAATATTTACATTTATTTAAAATATGTTTTTGTTTTCCTTTGTTGGTAGTAAAACTCATTTCAATGTTAATAGATATACAGATTATAGTGACATAATCAAGAGTAGATCTGATATAGATGAAATGCAAATGAAGACTTTAATAAGTTTTATCTTCTTTTATATTTTAACGCGTATATATGTTTGTGTACAAGTAAGCTGCATATATAACTAACTTTAATAGTGACCGGGGTAATATTTATATGTACATCCGACATAGTAAGAGGGCTTAATACGCCTTATTCGGTTCTCCCCATCATATCAAGAAAGTTACTTTTTAATTCTCAGAATTTGGATACAAAATAATTATAGAGTGATTTGCGTATTTTTGGTAAACATTTTTAAAATTATTTGTTGAGGTATGATTTTATATATTGAAGCGGTGAATATCTATCTGTACGCAGATATACTTGCTTCATTTTACTTAAAACCAAACTATCTCCCATGTTGTATAAAATGTAATATTAAAATCCGCACACATTTGTAATAGGTGAGTGTGTGTGTATATAATATTATGGCATCTTTCTAAAGCTAAAATCTAAATTATTTAAGTTAAGCATTTTACAGTTAAAAGAAACATATATAAAAACTGAAAACCATTAAATAAGAATATAAAAGAAGACAATGGGAGAGGGGAAGAAATATAAGTGCTGTGCATCTTTATCCACAAAGGCAATCTTGAAAATAGCTACAGTCAAACACCTTTGGATGTTCAAAGGTGTCAAATGTAAAATAAAACAAAGAGCAGGAAACAAAATGATCGACTATTTATTGATTAAGGTTTAAATATAGTAATTTTGCTATATATAAATTATTTGATTTATAATAATAAAATGAGAAAATGTATTATTATTATTATTACTTTTTTAAGCAGTGATAACTAGCATTTATTGATTAAGATTTAAATATAGTAATCTTGCTCTCTCTATATATAAATTATTTGATTTATAATTTAAAATGAGAAAATGTTAATTTTTCGTGTTTTGGCTTTTTTTTTTTTTTAACTGTGTTTTTAAGCGTGATTTTTCCAAGTCACGTGACCTAAGTTCCAAATTTTTTCCGTTTTCGCGTATTTTTTTTCACTTAGATGTGTCAGACGATGTTTTGGCTTATATATATTATACGTTTGATTTTTATTTTTATGAACAATTAATTAAATTCTAAATAAGTGAGAGAATGTAAGTGTAGATAGAATACCTAATTATTTGTAGATTTAATTCGTAGAAATAATATTACTCTTTGCAAACACTAGGATAGCAGAAAAGTGATTATCATGTTAATTTTTATTGAAATATTACTTAAATACTCCATCCTAGAGGTGAGTAAAAGGAAAAAATATTGTTATTTCTATGTGGTAAGTTTTTGCCTACAAATTTTCTTCATCATTTTCTATTTTAGAATTAATTTACACGATTTTTAATAAATTTCAAAAATAAAATGAAGTCATTAGAATTTAACCATCCTGCCCTTATTCCTTTACATGTATGTTTCCCCAATTGAAATTAAGCAAAATCGGGAGTATTTTGTAAGCACTTGTGAATAAAAATTTCAGTTACTATAAATAATGGAAAAGTATTGCTTCATTTACAATTCTTTTGTAAATAAGCAAAAGATTGATTTATTATTTAAGACTGTGACCTACAATAAGAACAAATGTTTTCAGTAAATTAAAAATATAATTCGTAAAAATGTAATTTCTCTTATGATTTGATATTCGCTAACTAAAATGTATAATTTTGAATGTAAATGCATAATATTTATTAAAAAAATTATTTATTTATGATCTATATATATAAAAAAGCCATGGTTTAAACTCTTGAAATTAAATAAAATGCAAATTTACGTGTGGAAGATTTTGTAACAAATTTGTAGGCCTTGAAACGACTCTCCTATAGAAATTCACTTGTTAAAGTTTAATAGGCATTATTCATTTTTTCGTGAAAAAAAAACAAATTGCTATAGAGTTTTGGTCAATAATTTGAATAAGTGAGCACTAATATGAAAAGTTATTAAATATTATTTAAATATAAAATACTATCATTTTGTGAAAAAAATTGTCAATTATTAATATTACTCTGCTACTTACATACTATATTTGTGGGAATTACAAACTTATTATTTTTGGCACCGTTTCCTAAATTAACATATTTTTTGATACTTTGCTGTTTGACCTATTGATTCTTTTTTAAAAATAGAACCAAGGCTGATACATTGAAAAAGTTAGTATTTGATTTAAATATTAATTGCAGTATTTTTTATTTTTTAAAAAGTTTTAATTACTTATGTTATAATTCAAAGTTTTTAAATTAAATTTTATTAAATATATATATAAAATAACAGACAATAATTATATTTGATTACAATAATGTCAACTGCCGCATTCAAACTGCCAACTGAGTCCATAGATGATGGATTGAGGATTGACACTGTAAAAACAGTGCCTAACAAGAATACCTCTTGGTATATGTAAATACCTCTTGGTATATGTAGGATAAGAATTTTGTTTCATTAAAAACTAGATATTGTTTCCTATACAGACTTTTTCGATAACTATATTCTTCTATTGTCTTCAATCAATTTGCTATAGAACGTAATCTTTATGAGTTCTCATGACATCAGTTGTCTTTCTGCACCAAGTGTGATCATGATTTTGTTTTTTTATGTGTGCAATCATATTTCTATTTAATTATCTGCATAGAAATTCTGAATTCAAACTTTTTTTCAATTTTGTTTTTTTTGCTCAAGTTCTTGATAGGAAAATCAATGAAGGGAATAGTTTTTAGTAAATGATAAACCTTTGTGACATTTGTTTGAAACAGTACAGTCATTAATGAATTGCTTTGGAATTGGATTCAAAACCAGAGCTTTGGCTTGACAAAAATTGTATGTTTAAGAAATCTTATTTAGGATCCTTTTGCTCACTATGAAAGAAAAGAATTTAGAAAAGGATTGTCACTCATTGAATAGATTGCTGTGCCAAGCAGATTATTCATCAAAGTGGTTGAAATAATAATAATTATTATTATTAATATATTGTTTATTAAAATAAATACATTCATTACATTAATTCATTTAAATCATCATCATCATCAACCATTATCAATCCACTGCAGGATGAAGGTAGAGCAGAATTAGATTATATTTTGACTAACAGAAAATACATATTTCAAGATTGTAATGTTCTTAATAAATTTAACACAGGAAGTGATCATCGATTAGTAAGATGTAAGACACATGTTAATGCAAAACTAGAGAGACAAAAATTATTAAGAAAAACAATATTTACAGTTGATATTCCTAATCATCAGAAACATTCTAATGAATTTAAATTAGAACTTACAAATCGGTTTCAAGTATTAGTAGATTTTGAACATGATTCAGATTTGAATGAAATTAATATGAAAATAACTGATACACTTTTAAAAACTGCAACAAAGATAGCTGGTAGAAAAAAGCAGCAATTGACCAATAAAATTTCTACTGAGACTAGAGAATTTATTAAGAAAAGAAGGAATATGAAGATATACAAAAATGATGCATTAAAAAGGATTGAATATCTCGAATTTTGTAAAATGGTGCAGAAAAGAGTTGAAAATGATTCATTTAAATACAGTTCAAAATATATTTACACAAATACAAATTTCATTTTTCTCCTATTAAGCCTTAGAGCAATACGTAACTGAACGAAGTACAT
>JAQFVV010008642.1:0-25913 GCA_028023455.1 Epiperipatus broadwayi | reverse complement strand
AAGGGGATATTGAAGAAAGTAGACCAGATTAATATATATATAAAAGTTGTGTGGAATCACTAAAAAAAGAAAGGGAAAAGGAGAATAGAAGGGGGAGAAAGGTCTTTTTTTTACTTTTTTTTGTCCGGGAATGGATTGCTATGAAACGGTTACACCTGTTTCACCTATTATCTTTGATAATAGTATATATTTGTTGTACTCAGATGGCGTGTATTTCTTAAATTTTAAAAACTTTGCTTATTGCTTATAATATTGCGAGTATGTGCGTATATAATCGTCCCATTAATATAAAATTACAATCTCAAATATTTATATACGAGCATAGTCTGTTCGATTTGTTAAAACTGAATAAACATAACTATAATTAAAATTTATCTATATCATAGCATAATAAGTTTAAATTTATAATATTACTTATTTTTCAAAATTCTTTCTAAATAATTATTTAAGCCAGTATTCATTTTGAATATTTTCCAAGTTAGATAATTTTCAATTCTTTTGTTTGCTTAAAATTACAAGCAGAAAGTTTTATCAGTTTTAACACTTCGTTCCAAAAATAAATCTTTCTGGCCAAAATTTGACCTATTTAAAAAGTATAACCAATTATAATATTCAGTCAGGCATAAATCTATACAAATTGCTTGTGACCATTTATCTTGGAAATATATCTTTTAAAACCGAAGTCAATTAAAACAATAGAGTCTTTCCAAGTCCAGATTTAGCTATATTTAATATTTTACTAAACTGGATATTTGGTTAAGGGCTAATTCGAACTAGTCATCTCGTGATGTGGCAGACTCAGAAGTAGGAGGTTACTTCTGTCAAAAATACAGCATAAAAAGGGGCCCAAAATAGCCACCAACTCTCTAACCTAGCCTCTTCCATCATCTATCATCATCCGTGTAAATTTTTTTCTGTTGCTGAGAAATTTGTGCTTGCTGCCAAATTTTATTTCCGAAGACCCGAGTTAACTAAGAAAACTGTTCCTGCCGTTTAGACTGCTAAATCTAAAAAAAACCATCATCCAAGCTGCTATAAAATGACCGTTGGCTAGAAGACACAGAGACAGCCGTTTGCTCTTCCACGAGCGGCTACCGATGAAAGAAGACCTCCACCATGCCCATCACAAGAGAAAGAACCTGTACCTGAGAGACCAGATAGTTCCTGATCAGAGAAATGGAGAAAGCTGCCACCGAGATAAATTCACGAAGTTACATCCAGACTAAAACCTAAGAGAAGCCCAGCCTGACTGAATATAAAGAGAAGCGCAATGAACAAGGCCTTAAAGACTTTCCGGTAAATCCTTTCTACAAAATATTACATTTCCTAACTAAAACGTATACTAAATGAAAGCTAGCTAAATAAATCACATAATTTATAATATTTCTAAATGTTCCACTAAAATGTTTATCGTAAAATGGTTTAAATCTTAGAACACCCTCAATTCTTGCTTGATCATTAATAACTTTAAGTAGCCGTTGATCATTAATAATTTAAATAATCACACACATCTAGTTTCTATAAAACCATACTATAAATTTTTATGTCTAAATTATTATCTTATCGATCATTTTATGCAATTCTTATATTTTAAGTTCATGTTTATTGATTTATGCTGTGTTTTTATCAGAACGGAGTCTGGTGTGTTAATAAATTATTGGGGGGAGGGGAGTGAGCAATTACTTTTATTATATCAATATTGCGATATAAAGAATATAGCTAAGACTCTTTTCTGAATTATATTTGTGCTAGAGTGAATCGAACCAGTTATTTAAAATCTTTTGATAAACTTATTTTAAAATGTATATTTGCGTATATTATTTAAAACGCATCTTTTCTCAAGTTAATTGAAAATGAAAATGTTTTGTTAGAGTTATTTAAAAGGTATATTTAGCGTCTATTATTTAAAACGCATCTTTTCTAAAGTTATATAAAATGAAAATGTTGCTAAAGTTAGTTAAAACGTATATATTGCGTATGCTATTTAAAACGCAGATTTTGCCCAAGTTATTTAAGAATTATATTTGCGTAAATGATTTAAAATATGTATTTTGCCAGTTATCTGAAAAAGTATATTTCACGCAAGCTATTTAAAATATAGATTTGCATTCGTTAGTTAAAACCCATTTTTCATTATTAGTAAGGTCTATTTTGACGAATTATTTAAGATGTGTAATTTATTTAAACATCAATAATTTGCGTGAGCTATTTTATAACTCACATTTTATTATTTAACAATCCGTTTGATATTAGATCTAGTTATACTATATAACTAATGTCCCCAGTTCTATAAGTAGCTATGCAGAAAACCCTTAAATCAGATTCTCATTATCGCCATCATTTTATCATTTAATAATCTCAGTTATGAACTGACCGGTGGTAGTAGCACTGAAGAAGCTAAGATTTTGGCGTAATTAAATTTATTAAATATTAATTTAGCGTTGCGAATGTATTGCTAATTTGCATAAAAATGCATATCTACTTGCTATGTCTATAATGGCCCATCTCAAGATTGTTCCACGTCCAGGCACGCCTCGAAAGTTTAGGCCACTGCGACAGTTCTTCGTATTTCGTCAAGTCACGCCTCGAAAGTTTAGGCAAATGTGACATTTATTCTTGTATAACGAAACCAAAGCGTTTCCAAAGGGCTCATAAGCCAATCTTCTGTTCTTAATAAAAAGGCCTCTTCCATTGTAGCAAGCAGATCGGTTAGGGAACCGTTTACTAGGTAATAAACCCCATTAAGAATGCATTCGAGCCGCACTTATCTGATAGTATAGTTTCTAACGCACTAGAATCTGACGTTCCCCTGCCACCACATCTCAGTTCAGTTTCCCTAGAAAGTGACTTCGGCTTTGATCCGACCTAGAATCTGAGTTAATGCATTTATCTGTATAACAATATTATATCACGCAAATATCTATAATATGATTTTGAATATATTTATAATATAATCTTAAACTTAGTCATTATAATATTTTAAACTTGGCAACAATGATATAATCTTCAACGTATTAGTAATATCTAGCATTTATCCATCAACTCGATTACTCTAGCTAACTATAACCGATTTCAAACATATAAAACATGGCATGAATTACAACATGAAAGGTGACATAAGCTTACTAAGAGTCTATTGCTTTGTAATATCATTTTATACCATGAGAAAACATACTCAATGCTTTGTAATATTATTTTATAACTTTGAGAATCCACTCAATGCTTTATACTATTATTTTATACCCTGAGAACACACTGAATGCTTTGTAATAATATTGTTTTATAACTCTGAGCATGCATTCATTGCTTTGTATTATTATTTATAACCCTGAGAATCCACTCACCTGCGTGTGAGCTAGCTGTACACAACCTACTATGCTTGAGTATTTATTGTTATATTAAATTTATGAAATATAAATTTGTCTCAGTCTCATTACTTGCTCATTATCTTATGAATCACTAGTTAAGGTATATAATAGAATATGTAATAAGGGGGGAATGTCTCATGTTTTACTGCTTTGCTATTGCTGGAACGTGATCAAAGAGATATCGAGTGTAACCTCAGGCATGTCATTCGCGATGGGTTGACTTGGAAGCACGAGTGAGAGAGTTAAGGTATGATCAGACGTAGGGTATTACTATCCCGACTTGGTCAGCTTTTGGTTCTCTGGCTTGGACTCTCAGTCTGTTGAGCAAATGTACAAACCTGACCGTTACACTATGTGATTATTCATATAGTATATGAACATGGATGGGCTGCTCACCAACATGCATTGGCCTGCGTGGTGAGTTTATTGGCTTTTTACCTCTGAGTTTAAGATCAAGAAACACCATGGTCTTTCTTTTTAGTTGCCTGATAAGGCAGAATGAATGTATGTGTAAATGAAAAATATTTTCCAATAATTATACAATTATGACAGACAAAAATAAATCATGGCCCTTATTCCAGGAGGCTGTAAAGTCACCAACCGGTTGGGGCCTGAAGGTGGAGGGTGTTAAAAATCCCTTGATTGCAAAACCAGGCTGCCATTTAATGACAACTTTTTATTTAGATACTTACAACTGCAGATCACTTTCAAGTGACGGAAGATTGCAAGAATTAGAAGAAAAACTGTCTTATATTAAATGGGACATTATTGGACTTTGTGAAGTTAGAAGGTGAGGAGACAATTGATTTAAAGAGTGGACATGTACTCTATTATAAATGCACAACTATTGGAAATACAAGTGGAGTAGGATTCATTATAAATAAAAAATGAAAGAATAACATTGTGGAGGTTGATGGTGTATCGGACAGAGTGGCAAGATTAGTTATACAACTTAATAGCACATACCAAATGCAGATAATTCAGGTTTATGCCCCAACAAGTTGTCATAGTGATGAAGTAGTAGAAGATTTTTATATGGATGTACAAAAGACTTTTGATCAGAGTAAACAACATTTTAAAATTGTTATGGGATACTTTAATGATAGAATTGATAAACAAATGAAAGATGAAAGTGCTGTAGGTAATTTTGGTTATGGTAATAGAAATGAGAGTGGGCATAGACTTGTGGAATTTGCAGAAAAAGAAAAACTTTATATTATGAATTCTTTTTTTGAGAAAAATGTTAAAAGGAAATAGACATGAAAGCATCTAAATGAAGGTACAAAAGAATTGGACTATATTTTGATTAACAGAAAGTTCATATTGCAAGGTTGTAATGTTCTCAATAAATTTAACACAGGAAGTGATCATCGATTAGTAAGATGTAAGATACCTATAAGATTTCATATAATTATTTTGCTTTTGACACTTTATTGGATACACCATTCCTCATGATCCTTAATTAGTTTAATTTACAGGCTATAGCATGATTGCGAGTTGATAGCTGGAGATGATTCGTGGAAATATATTTTTTTTTATATTGAAGGAAAACCACTGGCGTGATGTTTAAAAAAATTCCATCATTCGCTGCAGCGTTACTTTATTTTTACAATGGCATATGACATGTTAAAAAAAACGACAATATTTGAATTTCTTATAAATATTTTTATTAATAAGTTCATTTATTTTTTCTTCTTTTCTGCACAGATTAGTAGATTGCAATAACATGACAAAGGCATAATTTTGATTGTCAGCCATACTCTTTAATAAAATGGTCTAAATATATCATAATGATTTTATATTCAAAATTTTTATCCTGATAATCAATGGAAATATCGAAATATGGGTTGTATATATTCAATTTTTGTTTAACATTTGAATCGTATTATTTATTTATTTTTATTTGACAAAGGTACAATTTATTAATGTGTTTGAGCTTTAACGAGTGTGTCTTATAAATTATAATTGTATTAAAAGATAACGAAAGGTGCAGTTTATGTACAATGCAATTTGGGATCTCTGTTCCATATATAAAGTAACCTTATTTTACAGTCATAATGATTCTCAAAATGTTTAATAATTTATCAGTGTGTTTAGATTTCTATTAGTGTGTTTTTTTTTTTGCATTTGCTTGACTTTGTTTGTATGATGCATATTGATATTTATGTATAAATTTGAGGTATTATAAAACAGTGCAATGCAAATTTTAAGAGTAATTATAAGATGTACAGAAAGATTACAGTTGAGAAGCAATCACAAAATTTACTTGTCATGATACCATGTGAAAATATAAAATATTAAAAACAATAAACCAAATTTTAAAGTGGTGTGCATGGTGATAGACTCAATGGTTATTTATATACATATAATCGACTACAGAGAACATTGGATTTCCATCAACCAAGAGAAAAAGCTGGATTTAAAAATGTTTTCAGTACATTATATTATATCCAGGTGTTGAGGGAAGTTATAGAAAGGTCAAATGAATATGAGTTGTCATTATGTTTTGGATTTGTAGATTGTGAAAAGGCATTTGATTCTATAAACATTTCTTCAGTGATTAAAGCATTGGATCATCAAGGTATAGATCCAGGATATTGTCATATTTTAAAGAATATTTATAAAAATGTAACAGCAACAATTAGATTACATAATGATATTGGGAAAGTCAACATTGAGAAAGGTGTAAGACAAGGTGACTACATATCTCCAAAACTTTTTACAGCAGTGCTGCAAGAAATATTTTGTGGATTAAAATGGAAAACTAAATGAGTGAAAATAAATGGATATTATTTAAGTCATTTAGATTTCGCAGGTGATGTAGTTGTTTTTGAAAATAATGCTTCAGAGCTGCAGAATATGTTGCAGAAATTATCAGATGAAAGTAGGAAAGTAGGACTAAAGATAAATGTTAAAAAGACTAAAGTAATCTTTAATCCATTTGTTCAACATATAAAAATTAAGATTGATTATGATGAATTAGAAGAAGTTAACAGTTATAAATACCTTGATCAGATTATTAATTCAAATGGAAACATAATGGAGGAAATTAATCATAGAATTAAACTTGGTTGGAGAGCTTTTGGTAGAAATAACTTGATACTAAAAAAAATATGCCTATGTTTTTCAAAAGGAAGGTTTTTAACAAATGTGTTTTACCATTTATTACTTAAGGATCTGATACTGGGACACTTAATAGAAGAACAATACAATGACTTCAGACCACTCAAAGGAATATAGAGAGTTGTATGTTGGGAGTAACAAGAAGAGATCAAAAACGCAATATATATGTAAGAGACAAACAGGTGTTACTGACCTCATTGAAAAAATTACAAAGATTTAAATGGAGTTGGGCTGGACATATTGCTAGAAGAGATGATAATAGATGGACAATTGAAATTTTAAACTGGATTACAAGAGATTGTAAAAGAACCAGAAATAGACCACATGTGAGATGGATGGATGAAATAAAAAAGTGTGCAGGGATGATGTGGAGAATAGAAGCTAGAGATAGGAGAAGATGGATTAAACATGGAGAGACCTTCATCCTGGAGTGCATTGTTAATGGTTGATAATGATGATGATGATGATTATGATGATGAGACAAATAATCATATTCTTATTGTTGTCTCTTTCTTGATATCCATGCTGTGGAGTCAGTAGTTTTGTCACATCTTGCATCACATCTAACACACCAATAGAACACAAATTATCCAGCCTAGCATCTTTTTTGCACAGAAACAGGTAGCTATGTAAAATATAGGCAGACACAAAAGCAAATGTAATAGAATATAGAGATGACTTATTCAATTTATGGTTCAGTCAGTCCATTATTGACAAAAAAATTTACATATCCAGAATAAACAGCTTAACACTCACATCACACAGGATAAACCTAGATTATTGCTTCCATATATATCTAATTTACACAAGAAATTGTATTCCATCCTCAACAACAGATATAAGCTTTGTTTTCGAACCCCTACAAACTCTAACAATTTAATTAATAACCCTAAATACCAAATTCAACTTTTACATACCCCCCATGTATTCTATAGTATTGCACGTTCCAACAATAATTGTAAAGGCACATATTATGGGGAAAGCAGAGCATCTTTGTCCACATGATTAGCACAACTTAAATATTTATACAATAGAGCTCTCAACGATTCTTCCACCTATTCAGTTTTCTGTCCGCACCAGAGCACAAGTCACAAGTAGTGCATTCCAGATAATCCCACAAGCGTTTGTAGAAAGAGAGACATGACCTTAAAAGAAAAATCAAAGAGGCCTTCTTCATCTCATAAATAGGAAGGACATGCGCTATGGTTTATAAAATAAATGGAATTAGCATATTTACATATCATTAAATGTAGTAGCAAACTATGATTATAAAGGCAAGATCCTTTGAAAGTCCTCAGCTCATTTGGTTTTAGTTATCTATTTTATATTAACACTTTATAGCTTTTGGCAACAGTTGTGCTGCACACGCACACATGCTATAATAAAATGAGATATATGAAAATAAATTATTTACATGTGGAACAATAAATATAACAAGATAGTATCACCAGAGTACACACAAGTGATAAACATTACTAGTGTACACAAAATATATAAAATGAAGAGGTTCCACTCATTATACCATTGATAAAGACTGATGCATTTAATTTCTAATTTTTGAGAGACAAGAAGTCAATTGATATGAAGAAAGATGTATAGGCACCTACTCGAAATGATTCTTTTATTAGGTTGAATATTTTTCTTATCCATACCTTGAGATATTTTAAATATTCTGTTAAAAGATAAAAATGAAGAATTCATATGATAATATATTTGTAGATTTTGAAGCTATGGATTATCTCAAGTAAAGGTATTATATATGGTTTGAATGGGAATTTAGTGAGGAATGCAAATGAATTATCAATGAAGATGCATTTTAAACTTAATTAATGATAAATTAGACATTATGAACAAATAATAAAGTAATTAAAATTTTAGATATTTAAATGTATTTATTTTTGCTGAAATTGTAATGGTAATCACTATTTCTCTTAGATTTATAGTTTTCATTAATATTCCAATTTTCTATCAATGTATAGCATTTTAACCCTAATAATATTAAAACTGAAGTTATTCTGAAAATTGTGTCTCAAATCCGTTTTTTTTTTAAAAAAAAAATCAATATGGCTCAAAGTACATCCAAGCAGTTAATAGCTGCTTATACATTATGTTGTATAAGAAGTTAAGTTTGACATATTGTTAAAACAAAAATATCAGCAAAATATGTATAAATTATATTAACCAACATATAGGCTTATTATATACCTGTATCAATATATGTAATATGAGCTCATATATTTACATGATCCACTACTCTGCACTTTACCTCATAACTCTGATACATTTGAACACATATCTGTCAAAAAGATAAATAAACACCAATACAAGTATTTCATGCTAAATCAATGTGCACCTTGACTCACCTATATATCCATTGCCACATCTACATGCCCATTTGTAAATGATACAATTTTTATTTGTGAATAAAGTTTTATCTTTTGAGTTATTCATTAATATATTTAATGTAGGTGGTAATAAATGCAATATCACATCTACCTTTATAAATTTTCTTAACAAAACTTGCATGTTGATTCAAAATATATTTTATTGATAAGTAATTGTTTTGTCAGAAGTATTAACATTATTATTAATATTATTTTTATATTTAGAATAAAAAAATTAATAGTATAATAAATATAATCATAACTATATCCAACATTTAACAATTCATTATAATAAATTTCAGTATTTTTGGTTTTATCTGATGAATATTTACACAGATTATCATATCTAAATAATAATGTCTTTAAACCTGCCATTTTATGTGACATTGGTACTTTTTATTTATAGAGAATATATCCTCTTTTTGTTATTGGTTTTATAGTCATATATTAATCATGTTTATATTTGTTTCTAATTATCTTGAGATCTAAAAATTGAACACTCATTGAATTTGTATCTGTTTTAATCCATTTTAAGCCCTTATATTATTTAATTCATCAAACAAATCATTAATAGCATTTGGCTTTACATAAACAAAAACAAATGTATGTATATATAGTGACCTTTTATTTAGTCGACTGAATTAAATAGTCCAATATTTTAAATTTTAAAGATATATCTGACACTAATGGTTTAATAAATAACTGTCCTCCTCATTTTATTTTTTTTAAATAATTATAATGCTAAAAATCATTGATTTTAATTATTTTGTTAAAATAATTATATAAAACTGAATAAATAAATAACATTGTTTATATTTAATCAGTTTTAAAATTGTTAAAAAATTTTAAGTTAAATTTTGACATAACATGTTATATATATATATATATATATATATATATATATATATATATATATATATATATATATATATATATATATATATATATATATATATATATATATATATTCCATCAACAAAAAACTTTGCAACAAATTTTAAGTTATCGACCAATCAGAAATAAGGAAACGATTTTTACATAGTCTTGGAGAGGAAAAGGAGTAAGTAAATTAAATAATGGTTTAAAATATTGATAAAATTGATAATATTATAAAAAAATATTTTGTCTTATATAACCATAAGTTAATGTCTCTTAATGGAATCAAAATTATTTGCTTCATAGAAGTAATTTAAAAAAATGGAATAATCTAAACTAATTTCTTCTCCAGGATCACAAGCCACAATTTGGTAAAATCAATTTACAATTCAAGAATGCTATTACAGGAAATGTTGCCAGTAAATTTTATTGTTATTAACAAAAATATGGATACACATAAAAGTGATTCAGCGCAAGTGATTAAAAAAGTGGTCAGTCACCATGTAAGCAAAACATTTTGGGTTCATCTCTACTTTATTTACTTATAAAAAAATCATGTGAGAGTTTAATTTAAAATAAAATAAAAACTAAACCAAGATCAGAATAGTTGACTCTCTAATGTACAATTATACAGAAAAGTTGAAGAACATAATTGGTACTCTTAGTAAAAGTAACTGATTAAAAATTTAATATTATGGAAATATATAGCTACATTATGTTAAACAGCATTTAATTTTAAATCAAATGGATAACAAATATTTGTTCTTAAATAATGAATAAAAGTATACAAGTGAGAGAAGTATTCTATTTATTCATTAAAAGTTTAATTAAATTAAGCCATGTAAATGCAAGAGAATACACAAGGCTTAAGTCTATCAGATAGATTAAATATTATATTAGGAGACTTAATTCCAAGAAACTTATGCATATTTCTTCTAAAAAATAAATTTGTGCAAAAATATATGGATAAAAGAAACAATTTAAGTCAAAATGATTTTAATCAATACTTCAAAGAATTAAACTTTAAATACATATGTTCGATTTAATTGCTTGACTTGACAATTCTATTCATTTTTATAATAGTTGTTTTAAAAAAGACACTGACTTACAAATAATGAAGAGTGTCTGAAAGAACAGCACTGTTAGTAATTTCAGTAATATTACTTGCTCATTTTAAAATGTTGGAGAAACGATCTGTGGAATAACTAACAAAAAGAATTAATAATTATTAATAACGATTAATAATTTTAAAAGATATATTTAATATGAGAACTTAATGAGCTTGAAGAAAAGAAAAGATGGGAAATGGGTAAAATCATATTTTAAGTTTTTTGTAAGGTAAAAAAATGTAAATTAATTTACTGTATGCTATATTGTATGAAATAAATAATAATTAATATTACTGACATGCTAAAGAACCATGATATAATAATAATAAAAAATATAATAATAATAATAATAATAATAATAATAATAATAATAATAATAATAATAATAATAATAATAGTTGTAGTAGTAGTAGTAGTGGTAGTAGTAGTAGCAGTAGTACTAGTAGTACTAGTACTAGTAGTGGTAGTAGTAGTGGTAGTGGTGATAATGGTAGAGCAGGTGGTGGAGGTGGTGGTGGTGTTAGTGGTAGATGTAGTGGTAGTGGTAGTAGTAGTGGTTGTAGTAGTGGTAGTATTAGTGGTAGTTGTAGTAGTAGTAGTAGTAGTAGTAGTAGAAGGAGAAAGAGGATTAGTAGTAGTAGTAGTAGTAGTAGTAGTAGCAGTAGCAGCAGCAGTAACAGTAACAGCAGCAGTAATAGTAGAAGTAGTAGTAATAATTAAATAATAATAACAACAAAAATAATAATAATAATAATAATAATAATAATAATAATAATAATAATAATAATAATAATAATAATAATAATAATAATAATAATAATAATAATAATAATAATAATAATAATAATAATAATAATAATAATAATAATAATAATAATAATAATAATAACAACAAGAAAATGTATGATGATGAAGTTTTAAACAAAACAATTTGAAAAGATTACATGTGTGAATGATAAAAGTAGATAATAATAATAATAAAGAGTTTTGATCTGTTTTAATTTAAGCAAGTAAATATTGACAATTGTCAATTTATACATATATTTTGTTTTGTAACACATCATCAAGAGAGTAGCAAGAAAATAATTAATGGAAAGATAATATTGCAATATTATTATGCTGATTTATTGTAATGATGGATACTGACAATACCTTTTTAATGTTAGATAAGTTGTCATTCCAGGATATAATTTCCCGAAGAACTAATAGAAAATCATAATGACGTTAGTCTAAGTGACACCCATCTATGTAGTTTTAGATATCATAATGTTAGGAATTTCCATAAATAGAGGTGTTAAGATCCATAAGAGCTTAATGTAAAAGCCTGGATATTAAGATAGCGTCATGAAGAGAAAATGTCTACTTGCCATAAGAGCACATCTTATTTAAGAGATTAAAGAATACTTCCCTTTTATATTGGTAGTATTTTACTGTATTAAAAATCGGCTTCATATCTACGAAATTTTAATCATAAAGAAAAGCAAGGTAGGCAACAAACATAGTTCATTGTATTTAAAGGAAGATTTATTTTTATATAGCGCAATGTTATACTTTGTAATAAACTAATGATCAGCATTTCAAGCTAATGTACATAAAGTGCATAATGATTGATAAAGTGCACGTACATTAGCTTGAAAAGCTGATCATTAGTTTATTAAAGAAAGATTATAATATTTTATCTAAGGTTTAATAAATTTTCTTGCGAATTGGATGTAAATAGAAAACAAATGTTATAATATTTAAGTATTTTTTTTGAATTGATACCAGATGGAAATAAAAATGATATCAATGATGAAAATAAAATAAAGAAAGGGTGAATTGAACGAATGATTACCAAATGGTGGTTTAACCTTAGTTCTATTGCTTGTGTTACTCTTTTAATGTTTATATTATAAAATTAACAACATAATTATAAAGTTTGGTATAATTATAAATGGAATATATATATATATATGCATACAAAAATATCAGAATTTACGAAAGAGTAATGTTATATGGAATAAAGCAATATAATAATACAGTGTGTAATGAATATAATCTAATTGAAAATTGAATCTACATTTTAAAACTAATAAAATTAATACAAAACCTGAATAATAAAAATATATATGCTTACAATAACTAATTAGAAATTTAAAACATATAAGACATTGATGTAAATTATAAGTTTAATTGCTAAGCATATAGGAGTTAGTAGTTCTCATTGATGTAAATAGTTGCATACAGATGTAAATTATATTATATGTGTATATATTTTTCTTTTGTTATAATATGTAATAGTTAAAATTGTGTTATGCATTATTGTTATTTGTTCAAATAAAGCAGTATTTTAGTACAAAATGTAGACAAATGGCTTTGTTTCTACTCTGAGTTATTTTCCCAACACTATCATATCCAAATATATAAATTATGTGGAATATTATAAAGAACAAAAATAAATAAGTAAGTCTATTAAAATTAAATTATAACTACTTAAACTATAATACTCAAGAGCATTATTGTGTTAACCTGAAATATATATATATATATATATATATATATATATATATATATATATATATATATATATATATATATATATATATATATATATATATATATAATATATATATATATCTTTAAAGTCACATGGAATTTGTTGTAAAATTAATTTTAATTCATTCTTAAAATTAAATTCATGATAGTATATGAGTTCATCAGGGAGAGATTGGTATAGCAATACTTAAGATAGCTTACATTTAGGTTAAGAGAAAATATAAAACAGTAGAAGGTGGTTAATTGATTTCTAAATAAAGCTTTTAACTTTTCTTGAACTTAAAAAAAAAATCGGATATAATTATCTACTAATCCTACTATTTATTTCCCAATCATTAGTTTCTTTACAAAAGAAACTAGGGTTACAGTCCCCCTTCATTATATAATTTTTTTTTAGCTATTATTCAATTACTAATCAAATTTAAACTACATAAGCTATGGCTATAATTCAGGTGTACTGTTACTATATCTGTTATTTATCCTGTCTCCAATGAAACAAGTTTCAAAGTCCGTGCATTATACATTCCTCAATATCAACCTATCTACTACCTCATATTCCAGCATGGACTATCTATTAACTAACCATGTCACCTTACTGTTAATTTTATTATCAAATAATAAATCTATAACATCATTAAATTGTTTTACTAAAGAAAATATTTTCAAAAAAAATTCCAATTAACATTCAACCCTACTACTTAAAAATATAAACATTATATAACCAAATAAGTGGAAGAGATCAAACCCTATGAGATCATTACTCATTTTATATTGGGTTGCATCTATAACGAACAACAAAATATTACTGCATCTAAATGAACTTAATTCTATTAGAAAATTTTTCATTTTGCACTTTACCTCTTTATCTTTCGACAAAGTACTATCACTATTTCACAGTTTAAGGAATATTGGTTGTATATAATCCATTTTCATTTTATAACTTATCTTTGTCTGAAAACTCTTTATATTTTTATTAATACTTTTATTATCGTAGTTACTATTTTGTTTTCTATAATTACAATCTGGAAATGTCTTATTCAACATATTATTTCTCTTCTCTGTATTAAAAGTACTTATCAATGGATAAGACTTTTTTGTCTCATTTCTTTTTACACTTATCTCTAAATTATGTAAATTATAATCACTGTCTTGTCCAGTTATTTTACAATTAAATTTCATTTTTCACACTGTAAATTTAGACTAGATATAACCTGATTTTGTTCTATTTTCATCTATATCTCTTGAATACTTCAACCTACATTCTCTTCTTTTGTTTCCACTATCTTACACTCTAAATTGTCGAACTAACATTCTGAAATTTATTTAACGTCTTTCCAGGCTACATCTATGTACTCAAAGTGACAATTTTAACTGATGACTATTTCTTGCATACAATTAAATAACTTCTTATAAATTTCATCTTTATACTCATTCCATAATTGTTTTTTAGTCTGCTGTATATTTCTTCTAAACTTTCGTTCATGACCTCCATCTGCTCTTTCACCACATATGTTAAATTTTCTACTGACTCATGAGCTTCATTTTGTTTCATCTTTATAGCATCATTAACTCTACTTTGTAAGATGTCAATTTTTCCTTCTAATCAAACACATTTTTATGTTGCAACTATGTCTAAATGCCTTCAACTGATTGTCTATCTAAGATATTTGAACATCTATTTTATCTTCTAAAAAGTCTATTTTTTAACCCTTCTTTCAGGCTATTTTGGTAGGCATCTAAGGACTTACTTTGTGTATTTAGACGATCATGCTGTGTATCCAACATTGCATTTTGATTATCTATCCTTTCATTCAATACTTTCCTCAATGCGTCAGTGCTCTCCTTTTGAACATCTATTTTTGCAGCATTATATCTGAACGATCTTTTTGAGCATCTATTTAATTACTTATTTCTTTTTATTGAGTATCTGAACCTTCTTTTTGAACATCTAAACTTTCTTTTTGAGCATCTAATTTTTTACTTAACTCTTCTTGTTTAGCATCACAACTTTCTTTCTGAGCATTTAATTTTTTACTTAACTCTTCTTTTTGAGCATTTGATAATTCATCATATTTTGCATCATTAAGAGAAGTGATTGACTACACTTGTCATTTTAGTTTTAACTATTTCTTGACTCATGAGAACTAATTCTGGAACTTTTTCAAATTCTACTTCTTGTTCCACACACTCCGTTCTTTTTTCTTTATCTATGAAATCTCTGATCAACTTAAGGATATATGCTTAACTATATAAATTTTAATAAATAGGTGTACATCTCTCTCATTATTAAATTGAGCCAAAATCTAACCCCAACAAGTTGTACACTAATGGTCTAACAAATATGCATCATCTATCTCTTCACTCGACAAATTTTGATCTTTATCTTCTATAAGTGTCATTATAATATTTACATATCCAGAATTCTATACATCTGTTTTTCTAATTGATGAAAAAGTATGTAATTAATTGATTTCCAAGTATCACAGATAGACTCATGAAATAACGCGATTGAGTTTTATTTATGCAGTTAATGAACATCTTCAATATAAACACCTAACTGTAATCCTAGAACAATCATAATGATAATATTATTTTATTACACATCATCTACACACACATGTTTATACTTTATATAATGCCTTAATTACACTCTCATACTCTTTATAGTTTCTTCCAACCATTATAAGGCCTTTTAGTTCTGGCTATAAATCCATCTTTCTAACTCTCTCTAACATAAACTTTAAGAGATTCCATTGAAAATAATACAAGAACAGAATAAATAATGTTGGTGTGTTTACCTAACACTAGGACCAATAAGATTATGTATACCCAGGCGCCAAACTGTAACTATGAAATTGTAATGCCCATTAGAGATCATCATCATTGCTATTACTATAGGATACAATGAAGAATGTATTTAAAATGTCTTCAATAATATATATATATATATATATAATTTAAGCCATTCTTAAATTTAAGCTGCAGTAGGATTTTAAAATTGGAAATTGAAAAAATATATATTTAAGATTTTTGAACATACTTTAGTTTTAATCATAACCGTCTCTCTCGTTATTGGTAAACTCTTAATATGTAATTTCTTTATATAAGATATAAGAACCGCATCATTTGCAAAATATCTTCCATTTCCAGGCCCCAAAAATGATTTTCTGTGTTTTTTAAACATAAACGACTCTTCTTTATGGCTCTTCAATGAAGAAAATTTCTTTCATCAAATATAAATTCTTTACCAGATGCACGATTTCCAATTTCTTCAGTGCGCAATATAACTTTTCTTTTGAATTCAGCATCTTATGTAAACTGTTTTTCCGTCATTAAAGATTATGAGTAATAAAAAAAACTCAAAACTAAAATAGGGCCATATATAATATGATTAATATGGTCAATTTACAATGAATTTAAAATAGGTAACTCACTATAAGTAAAAATATTATTTAATACATCATCTGTTTTTTTACTCCTTAATGGAAACTTTTTAAGATATTTCTTTTTACACAATCACATGACCAATTTCGTTACCACAACATCTCCCAATGACATTATTTACATTACATTAAATATAATTGTTCAAATACATACACAAAATATAATTAGTAAAACACAAATATACACATAAAAATAATTAAACTTATTACAGTCCTTTTCCCCCTTACAATATATATATATATATATATATATATATATATATAATAAAATATAAGTTATGTAAAAATATAATAATAATCCCTTCTATTTTTAAAAGTGTAACTCTAAAGTGTCCAATAAACTATCGTCTTCACCTCCAATTGTGCTGGACCTTTAAACATGTTTACATATTTGTTTACATTTTCTTGAATATACAAATTCTCATAACATTTTTTCTTTGTAATTTTTACATACTTTTATTATCTGAATATTTTGTTTCCAATTCATTTTATGTCGAGTATATCAAAAAGGTACATATGGCTCTGATCTGATGCATTTTCAGTTCATTGCCCTATCATCCTCCTTACCTCATTCCATGGCTGTCTTTCCTGCCTGATATATATATATATATATATATATATATATATATATATATATATATATATATATATATATATATATATATATATATATATATATATATATATATATATATATATATATGATATTGCAAAAATCACAACTAATTTTATAAGCACACCCTACCCTACTTTTAATATTACCCATCATTGTTGAGTTACTCTACCATTTCTCTAAATATTCATTATTTTCTCATCCAATCTTAATATCATCAGGTAACTTTACTTTTATCAATGTCTTAGGTAAATGATCTGAATATGGAATTGAAACCATCTTCCTATTTTTATGTCTAAGCATTACACTATCTTTTGTATTATTATTATTGCTGAAAAAAAATTAATACATTTTCTTTTACATCACATAATATTATAATCATTTTTAAATTCCAATTTCTGTTCAAATGTTTCTTTTATATTCAATGTTAACCAATCACTTCTTAACTTAAATCCTTTCAAAACCGCCATTTCTGTGATGATGGCCCATAAGAATTTAGATCAATTCATAAAAGTGATAACAGGGAATCCCCTGAATAAACTATCAACAATCATAATAGTTTGTGCATGCATAGAGTGTAAAGCAAAGACTTAATTGTTAGGGAATGGGAGATCAGAAAGAAGATATTAAAATATTTGCTTTGAATTTAAGCTGCACCTTAATATTATGACTTCAAAATTTGAATAAAAATTGCAGCTTAAATTCAAAGTAATATGGCAAATGCTTACGAAGAGCAAAAAGATGTAAAAGAAAATACAGCACAGATTATTTCATTATATGAATATAACTACTGCAACTAAGTTAGCTGCATATAAAACTGTTATTTTACTTATTGTATGGATGTGAAACTAGGACATTTTATTGACACAATACAAAGACATTAGGATTTTTTTTTAAAGATTCTATATAATTTTAAAATTTAATAAGAAGATTATAAAACCAATCAATATATTCTTCAACTTGTTGAATTTGTTATTATATAGTCCACTATTATAAAATCATACCTTCATTTGATCAGGCATAAGAAATGAATGATCAACATATGCTAAGAGGTTATTATATAATAGATTTTCGTAACGTTTAAGGCCAATCCTGTTTGCTTTATAAAGACCAAATTTATTTTTGTTATTATTATTATATTCCGAGTCCGGAATTAAGTAAATTTGATTAAAAATCCTCGGTAAGTGAAGCTAAATAAGAAATTAAAAGCTTATAATATATTTTGTAAAACATTCTGATGAAATTGTTACTATATATTACTATTAGCATAGCATTACAATTCCTTTAATTCTATATATTTAATATACACAGTTTAGATTGACCAACAATATCTACACAGAGGCAAAACTCCTTCTAGATTCACACCACTCAGTGCATGCTCTTGTAATCAATGGATGCAGGAATGGTTTGTACATATAATGTCTATTTAATTCCTACTTATCCAATATCCCCTGGCTGTTTTCTAGCTTGTGGATTTCATCAGTGAGGAGCATGGTTTGGGGATATTTGATTAGTAGGCACTAGATAGGGGATTCTGTCCACCTTCAAGGCTCCTCACTGATGAAAGTCACAATCTAGAAACTAATCTGGGGATATTTTGAATGAGATGTCACTAGATAGGAATTGTATGCACAAACATTCTTGTATCGATTGATTAATCTGCCTTGCACTGAGTGGCACTACTGTATGGAGAGTTTGGCCTCTGTGAAAAACGGATTGTGTAAGTATAAAGAATGGTGATCATTTAATATTTCTACAGCTTGACGTCATGAGTGATCATAAGATTTATTCCCTTCCTTTCTGTCAATAAGATTGATTTTTTTTTTTAATTTAATTTTTTTTGTGCAGCTAGCAATGGTTGATTTAAATAAGCCAGAAATACTGAAAAACTACAGTGAGCTGTATGTATATCAACTGTCAGTGAATGATATGCGGTCAAAGCTAATGTATAGATGATCTCATTCCATACTTAAGTTTTCAGAGGGTTAGTTTAAGTAGAGCTCCCTGGCGTTTCCGTACTTGCGCATTAATTTCATCTACATTCAAGCTACCACATATTTGTATTTGTAATAAATGACTTAATGCTTCTTTTTTTTCAATTTATTCAACAATCAACTATTTAAATTTTTTCAAAGTATATGGGTTTAGATGCATATCCTTTCCCTTAGTTAAGGCATTTGAAAATTGTTAGCAGTTAATACATTTGTATATATTGAGGATTAATTAAATCTATCTATTTCTTCACTTTTGTCTTTATTTATTAATGTCTTCTAGTGAATGAAAGGATATTGTCATATTTCTTCTACGCTTTCTTAATTGTTTAACTTCTTACTATTTCTTTGATTGAAATTAGTTTACCCTTATTAACTGCCTTGAGATTGATTTAGGGCAACGCAACGCACACACACACACACACATATATATATATATATATATATATATATATATATATATATATATATATATATATATGTACTATTTAACCTAATTCCTTGCATTCACAGCCTTGATATTTTTTATTTCGAGTACTGATTGTAAAATCATACCTAGTCGAGATATAAATTTTAAATTAACGTTACAGACTAACATTGTTTTAGTAAACAAAAAATATATAAAAAATTCGAATTCAGACTTTCACATGACTCTCAACTTTCCAAGGCATTTCATATGATGATCAGCTTTATCGGCAATATGAAATGGCTCAGAGAGTTGAGGGTCGTGTGAAAGTCTGAGTTCGAATTTCTTATGTATTACATTATATGTGCAGGTAGTGTATGTTTGTACAGTGTATTAAACAAGAAAACGTAATGGAATTAGATAAAAATATCTTGATACAAACATTTACTAAATAATGACTAGGAGAAGGGGAGAATTTGAGGCTCTTCGTGTCACATATTGCTTTAGAATTGTTAATCAATTAAAAATTGATATATTAAATTTAGGAGTGATATAATTTCTAGTCTTTAACCTAATAAAGAATTAATAACAATCATTAACGTCTTTATCTAAAATAAACTATATCCATTTTAGGAATAATATATTTTGACATTAATATCTATTTCTACATTTTAAGAGTAAACAGCATGTTGATGTCATGTGATGCAGTAAGGAATCTCGCAGCAATAGCAAACTATAATAGTTTCATTCGGAGTACGGTATAGTTATCAATGGATGCAAGAAGGTTTGAGCATAAAATACCTATCTGCCGTCTATTCATACAATATTTCCAAACTAGTATCTAATTTACACTGGAGGGAGGGGCACTGCTATTTTAGTAGATTGTGGAGGCATAAGAAATGGTGGTCATTTGATGTTTAATTTTTAAGAATGTATTCTACAAAAGAAGTTTTAAATAAATGTAAAAAAAAACCCTAACCCCTGGATAAATTTGTAAGCATGTCGGTAAGAATATTTTATATAAAAACCATTTGCATGTGTGCATAACATTACTACACGTGTACGAATAAATGTGTGGGCCTAAAATCAACATACATATATATTGAATGTAAAATTGTTTTTAATCTCAAATAAATACAACATAAAATAAATACGTAAATTTTTTATTAAATATAAAATTATCAAAAGGATTTGAAAATGTATTCCATTTTTTAAAATATCTATTTAGAATCAAAAATAAATATTGTGGCTGAAATAACAAACATTTGAGTAACCATGGTAACAGATTGATTGATAGGTAAGTGAAAATCTACATCACCAGATGATGATATTAACTTATTATCATTCTATTGTAATATAAATTATTTCTCTTCAAATCAAAACATCATTAAATGGGTACCTCAGTGTTTTAAATCTATTCATTTTTCTTTTTAAGAAATCAAGATTTATTAATCTTCTGCACTCGCCGGAATCTATAGGAATCTTCATCACAGAAAGCAAACTTTAATTACTTCAGTGGAAAGTCTAGGATTTCATAGAGACCGATTTGAGTGATTACTACATTAGTCGTTGTAAGAATTTAGACGAGATCCAAATAAATAGAACTTTTAAGCATCTCGACCTTTAGATATTTACTATATAAAATATAGTTACTTTAAAACAATCCATTCTTTTAGTTTTGTAATGACGAAAGGTGTTCTACTTCTGTCAACATATGGTGTGAATATTTGTCTAAAATCGGGAAAATATCCAAGTCCGGTTTTATGTCAAAATCGGGTCAATAAGTCACATTTCAGGATAAAGACAATTAAAAGAAGTCTATCTTTTATTACAAAGACTAACATTCTTTCTGGTATGTGTGAAGTACAGTTGGCATTTTAAGAGATTTCATCTCAATTGGTACTAGCAGTGGCATCGTGAAATAATTCCCATTTGATGTCACTGTTAAATATTGTTTACTTCAGCACGACGATACTCTCCAATGGGGCATCTTCACCAATATCAAGTGGAAAATACGCGCTCCATGGAATAAAAAATACGCCATCGGACATATCTACATCATAAGATGGTGGTACACACAACAGTAGCAAAGCAATTAAAAAGGCAATGATGACAAGTACCACAAGTATAAAAACAACTTGAAAGTTGTCCATGAGACTGGAGTGAAGAATGATTTTCAAAAAAACTTCTTTACTCAATATTTCCAAGAAGCTGAAAAATATTGCTGCTTGAATCCAAGCAAAAATACAGCTGTGACGTCATAATAGAAAGTCACTATTTATTATTTTATTCAATAAAATTATTTATATTATTATCTTGAATAAACATTTATTTTTTATAATTATTTATTTTGAAGTTGTTAATACTTTATTGGAATTATCTTTAAAAATATAGGTATACGAAAAATTCTTTTGTTGTAGCAAGACGTTTTATTAAATAATGATACGTATGCAAGTATAATAAAAAGAAAAACACACTTATTTAAATGTTATTAATAGACTTAATTTTGTCAATAAACTGATTATTTATTATTATTATTTTTAATCGCTTATCTATTATTTGAAGTTTAAATATTACCAACAACAAACTCTTGTAAACAAGGATAGCAATTCTAATTCCACGCACACATACACACCCACACACAGAGAGAGAAAAAGAGGAATAAAATATTAGGGATGTGGTTTAAGAAATAATACAATAAATAAGTCCGCATAGCACTTTTTTAATATATATATATTTATTTGATAATTTTCATTATTATTTGTTACATCTCATCTTGCCCTTTCAATAATGAACTACTCCAGATCATGTCTTATCTTATCAGACTGAGCATCACCATCTCGAACTAATGCATGTACAAATAGATAATACATAACTAATGGCAAGGACGGGCCAATACGTGATGATGCCCACTGAATCCGAATATTTTCAATTAAGGATGGAAATCTGGCAATAAATAGTCAAGCTTTTTTAAATTGGCTCAGAGAATTACTGTAACGGAGCTGAAAGACAGACACCGATGCCAGTCAAGCTGTCATATAAGGCCGAAAGGGTCGCCAGGCCTACTCATAAAGCAGGCTGTTACAGAACAGCTAGAAGTGATAGAAAATCTATAAATGCACATGAAATCCCTTCTGCTGTAGTTCACCTTAAAATTAAGGGCTATACCACAAGAACTGTTGCCTCTGGAATGTGTCCATTGTAAATATAATGTAAATGCACAAATAATTCCGCAGCGAAATATACTTTCTTAAGGATGTCAAACTTTACTTAATTGGAAACACCATTATTGTATTATCAATTATCTATCGAATAATAGTGAAGAACATTGTATTTTAGTAAGTTATTTTTGAGATAACATTTGTAACATAAATTATAATTATGCCACTCACATGAAATTTTAGTTTCAACTCAAAATAGAATATCTTTTTAGTAAGTTCATTACAGTCCATTCCCTTCTCAGGACTAAAAAAATTGACATGGATTTATAATAATATAATACCAGGAATCGCTAATCTGCAGCTCGCAAGACGCAAACATAACGCATTTTATAATTTCAGTAGTAATATATAAATATTTACATGACTCTAAAAAATGGAGAGAAATAGAAAAGCTATTTTTCTTGTTGCTTCTAGGATTTAGCGTTATTACAAAATAACAATTATTGGATAAGGTAATTTTTAAATTGTAGTAGTTTATGAAGAATTTAAGCCGTCAATTTTTTTTTTTTTTTTTTAAAAAAATTTCAATTTTCGTTAAAACAAATGTTCAATAGTACCACAAACTTTGAGAAGTCAATATTTTTTATCATTCTATTTTTCATCTTCTTTGCCACACTTTTTTGATAGGCATGTTTAAACCAAATGCAACTGCAGATTTAGAAGGTTGTAAAATCCTGCATACTGATTCTTTCCATAATCTTGCTTTCAGTGATTTTAAAATTTTAAGAATGCACAATTTGAGCGTGCATTATTAAACAAAGTAAATAAAGTTTATTATCTAATCATATAAATACCATGTAGTCAATTTTACGAATAAAATATCTCAATATCATACTACTGTAGAAAGTCTACACATGCGTACCTTAAATTTAAATATGCTAATCACACATAATTATTAATATATACCCCCTCCCGTTAAGACTTTTTCGTGTGTTGCTGTAAAGAAAGCGTAATAGTTGCGCGTATGTTTTGTCTACTACAGAGTAGCCGAGTGCGTGCATACTATTGATAAGATAATTGCCAAGGTTTAAGTTCGTGGTTTGCAACGTATATGTATATATTGCAGCGTACCAGAATCAAGGGATGGACAACTTTGTTCGTTTAAAATAAAAGTTAAAGGATTATAATTATTTAGTGAGCACACTTACAAATTGATACACACAAAAGCAGAAGCGTATTTATACTCTTTATTCTTTTTTTATTTGTTACTGATGTTTAATAAATCTATTTTGTTACTTCAAATTGTACTTGAATTTTATTTAATGTTACCGATGAATTTCCAATTAGCATTGAGATAATACCCTCAGGGCATAGCAAAGAGATTAACTTCGAATAGAATATTTTTAATATACTATATTTGGGAAGTCCGGTTTCAATTTCGATTTATTGGAAGATTCTATACACAACTAATTTCCCTGCAGTCCTTTTATCTCTTTTATTTTCCTTTTGACTTTTTAAATGTAAGAATAGAACATTGAAAATTGTGCTGAAATTTTAGCATAGAGTTATTGGTCTATTTTTAAAAATTACCAAGATATTTAAATCCATTTATATTCTAAAATTGATAATTATATGCAATGTTTCACGAGATATTTCTTCCAATATTGACTGCTAAAGCGTTTATGTATACTAAATACTAATAAAATATTCATACTGGTTGCATGAAGCAGATTAAATCATTTTTCGGATTAGCTTTTGAATTGAAAAAAAATACCATAATTATATCATACTGTAAATGCAGAAACCAATATGATTTCTTATTGTGCTTTTAGTTACTTCAAATTGAAATTTATCTACCAACCTGAACCATAACTGTATATGAAGTAACCTATAAGTATTTCAAATACCATTGTCAAAAGTTATACGCAATTTTGGAGATATTGCACACAATTGTTTACTATCAGATGTTTTGAAATGTCTTGCTTATAATAATGTGTGTTCTTAATGAATCATGTAAAAAACTGCTGAATACACATAACCAACTTTACCAGTCATCGCTTAATTTCAAATCTTGCTAATGATATGGTATCAAAATTCAGTCATTTTACTTAACCAAATCCATAAAATCAATACATAAATCCTAATTTGGCTCCAGTATTTTTCTCTTACATATCTTGACAAACAAAACTTGATGTCTCTACTGTTCCATGATTCTCTAAAACCACCCTAAATCACTGCAATATCTCTATCTGAAAGCAAGTTATCCAGCAGATATTTTTAAACTACTTGTTGTCATAAACAAGTATTAATCATTTACCAACTTTACAAGTCCTTTCTACCTTTGGAGTGTAATTAATAAAAATGATAATGGTAAATTTTAAGATAAGCATGAACCATATCCTGAACCATATAATTTTTAAAAATGATCAATGAATTTGAGCCAAAATATGATCACCCATATTTAAACTTTTCAGGCATCTTCCTCAGACCCTGCTTCTATTTTTGGAATCTCAAAAAAGCTCTTGTGGATTTCACTAAGCTAGATTTTTTGTTTGAACTATATCTTTAAATGACTCCAATTATGTATTATTATCCAAAATATATCAAAATATTTTTTCTACTTGTTCGAAATTTCATTAACCTTTAGAAGACTCTCAATAATTAAAAATAATTTTATTATAACAAAGGGTTTTGTCATATTATTTACTTTATATATACAAAATTAGTAATTTTAATGGAATAATTATCATCATTTTTAATTATATCTATTGATTTGTTATGATTATTGTTTTAATCTAAAAATAATAGCATAAAGACAGTATATATCTATAGAAAAAATAAAGCACTGTACATGGACTGGAGATTTAATATCTGTCATAATTAATCTTCAATTTCCAAAATGGT
>JAQFVV010008641.1:0-25921 GCA_028023455.1 Epiperipatus broadwayi | reverse complement strand
TGAAATAGACTCATGTGATATTCAATTCTTTTTTAATGCATCATTTTTTATATTCATACCCTCTTCACTCTAGTCTTGTGTTGAGCGCTAATCTTTTGCTGTGCGTATTAGCTATTTCATTAAATTCATTCAAATCTGATAATTATGCCTGTCTACTAATACGCTTGAAACCGATTTGTAAGTTCTAATTTAAATTATTCGGAATGTTTCTGTAAGATTGTATCAACTAAATATTGTTTTTCTTCATACTTTTGTCTCTCTAGTTTTGCATAACATTAAATCTACATCTATTTCATCGATGCCGATTTCAAAGCAAATTTCGAAATATGTAATTTATGTTAGTCAAAATATAATCCAATTCTTGCAAGCTAAAATTTTATTTGACAGTTTTTACGTCCATTTTTTAACATTTTCTCAAAAAAGAATTTATAAATATAAAGCTTTTTTTTTCTTTTTTTCAAATGTCATTTCGCTATTATACCAAATTACTTACATCACTTACATCTTCATTTAAATTTAGCATTAAACTTCCTACAACAATTTTAAAATGTTGTTTAGTCTGATAAAGTTTTTTGTACATCCATGTAAATTTTCTTACTATTTCTCTATCAATTTTATAAACTTGCTAAAGCATACCTGAATTCATTTGGTATCTGTTATTAGCTTGTATAACTAATGTTGCCACCTGTCTGATATACCATCAATCTCCACAATGTTGTTCTTCCACTTTTTATTTATAATAAGTCCTATTTTCTTTTGTAACATTTATCATTAAAAAAGCTTGTTTAGAGCTATTGCTATTAGCTGAAAGGAGACCCTTTGATTTCTCTTGGAGGCCTTAAAGGAACTGAGCAGGGCAAATTCCTAATGTCCACTCCATACATTCTTGTCATTGCAGCTGATATTACTATGTGATTATTCATATAGTATATGAACATGGTTGGGCTGCTCTACCAATCACAGTTGCTCAGCATGGTGAGTTTATTGGCTTTTTACCTCTGAGTTTAAGATCAAGAAACACCATGGCCTTTTTTCTCTCCCAGCTGCTGATAAGAGAGAATAAATGTTTGTGTAAAGGGATAAACATTTTTTCACATATATACAATTATGACAGACAAAAATAAATCATGACCCTTATTCCCAGGAGGCTGTAAAGTCACCAACCAAGGCAGCGGTTGGTGGCTGAAGGCAGAGGGTGCTAAGAATCCCCTGAGTGTGGACCCAGGCTGCCATTTGATGATGACTTTTTATTTAGGTACTTACAACTGCAGATCACTTTCAAGTGAAGGAAGATTGCAAGAATTAGAAGAAGAACTGTCTTATATTAAATGGGACATTATTGGACTTTGTGAAGTTAGAAGAAAAGGTGAAGAGACAATTGATTTAAAAAGTGGACATGTACTCTATTATAAAGGCACAAATATTGGAAATACAAGTGGAGTAGGATTCATTATAAATAAAAAGTGGAAGAACAACATTGTGGAGATTGATGGTGTATCAGACAGAGTGGCAAGATTAGTTATACAACTTAATAGCAGATACCAAATGCAGATAATTCAGGTTTATGCCCCAACAAGTTCTCATAGTGATGAAGTAGTAGAAGATTTTTATATGGATGTACAAAAGGCTTTTGATCAGAGTAAACAACATTTTAAAATTGTTATGGGAGACTTTAATGCTAGAATTGGTAAACAAATGAAAGATGAAAGTGCTGTGGGTAATTTTGGTTATGGTAATAGAAATGAGAGAGGACATAGACTTGTGGAGTTTGCAGAAAAGAAAAACTTTATATTATGAATTCTTTTTTTTTTGAGAAAAATGTTAAAAGGAAATGGACATGGAAGCATCCAAATGAAGGTACAGCAGAATTGGATTATATTTTGACTAACAGAAAATACATATTTCAAGATTGTAATGTTCTTAATAAATTTAACACAGGAAGTGATCATCGATTAGTAAGATGTAAGATACGTGTTAATGCAAAACTAGAGAGACAAAAATTATTAAGAAAAACAATATTTACAGTTGATATTCCTAATCTTCAGAAACATTCTAATGAATTTAAATTAGAACTTACAAATCGGTTTCAAGTATTAGTAGATTTTGAACATGATTCAGATTTGAATGAAATCAATATGAAAATAACTGATACACTTTTAAAAACTGCAACAAAGATAGCTGGTAGAAAAAAGCAGCAATTGACCAATAAAATTTCTACTGAGACTAGAGAATTTATGAAGAAAAGAAGGAATATGAAGATATATAAAAATGATGCATTAAAAAGGATTGAATATCTCGAATTTTGTAAAATGGTGCAGAAAAGAGTTGAAAATGATATAAGAAAGTATAACTGTGAAGTAGCAAGAAAAGCTGTAGAAGAGAATAAAAGTCTCAAGAGTGTAAAACAACATTTTGGTATTGGTAGAAAATTTATATCTGCAATAAGAAAAAAAGATGGAATTATTACTAAAAAGAGAGATGACATCATGAAATGGGTAGAAGACTTTTATCAAGAATTATATAGTAATAAAGAACAAGTACCTCCTATATCTATTACATCTTCCGAATTGCCCAGAATTTTAAATGAAGAAGTGAGACATACAATTAAATGTATGAAGAAAGGAAAGGCTCCAGGTAATGATGGAATTATAATTGATATATTAAAAGAAGCAGGTGAAGAAATAGAAAAATTTTTAACAAAGTTATATACCAAATGTCTAAATGATAAAGATGTACCAGATGATTGGAAGAATGCAGTATTAATATTAATATTTAAAAAAGGTGATAAAGAAGATATTAGAAATTACAGACCTATCAGCCTTTTATCAGTTTTATACAAAAATTTTACCAAGATAATTACAACTCGTCTACAGAGAACATTGAATTTCCACCAACCAAGAGAACAAGCTGGATTTAAAAGTGGTTTTAGTACAGTAGATCATATCCAGGTATTGAGAGAAGTTATAGAAAGGACAAATGAATATGAGTTGCCATTATGCTTTGGATTTGTAGATTATGAAAAGGCATTTGATTCTATAAACATTTCTTCAGTGATTAAAGCATTGGATCATCAAGGTATAGATCCAGGATATTGTCATATTTTAAAGAATATTTATAAAAATGCAACAGCAACAATTAGATTACATAATGATACTGGGAAAGTCAACATTGAGAAGGGTGTAAGACAGGGTGACTCCATATCTCCAAAACTTTTTACAGCAGTGCTGCAAGAAGTATTTTGTGGATTAAAATGGGAAGCTAAAGGAGTGAAAGTAAATGGAGATTATTTAAGTCATTTAGATTTTGCAGATGATGTAGTTGTTTTTGCAAATAATGCTTTAGAGCTGCAAGAAATGTTGCAGGAGTTATCAGATGAAAGTGGGAAAGTAGGACTAAAGATAAATGTTAAAAAGACTAAAGTAATGTTTAATGGATTTTCTCAAAATATGAAAAATAAAGATTGATTATGATGAGTTAAAGAAGTTAACAGCCACAAATACCTTGCTCAGATTATTATTACAGATGAAAACATAATGAATGAAATTAATCAAAAAAATAAAATTGTTTTGTGGTTTTTTGGAAAAAAATACTTTGATACTAAAAGGAAATATGCCTATATGTCTTTGAAAAGAAGGTTTTTAATAAATGAGTTTTACAAGTTCTTACTTATGAATCTAAGACTTGGACACTTAATAGAAGAGCAATGCAGAGACTTCAGACCACTCAAAGAAGTATGGAGAGATGCATGTTAGGAGTAACAAAAAGAGATCGAAAATGCAATGTATGGGTAAGAGAACAAACAAGTGTTACTGATTTCATTGAAAAAATTAAAAGACTGAAATGGAGTTGGACTGGACATATTGCTAGAAGAGATGATAATAGATGGACAATTGAAATCTTAAACTGAATCTCAAGAGATTGTAAAAGACCCAGAAGGAGACCACATGTGAGATGGATGGATGAAATAAGAAAGTGTGCAGGGGTTAGTGGAGAAGAGAAGCTAAAGATCAAAAAAGATGGATTGAACTTGGAGAGACCTTCATCCTGCAATGGATTGATAATGGTTGATGATGATATTACCCCCTGCTAAACATATTTAGAATTTGTGTAGATTTTCAAGTGTCTGGGGAGAAAAAATATAAAGGATGATTGTGTTTATTTGTTTTACTCATTTAATTTGTTAATCAATATAAATAACCATCTTCATTTTCATCCATATTATTTCTCTACAGATGATGGTATCTCAGATTTAATCAGTTTCTCTTTTCTATAGTCTATATGTGACGCCAGAAAACATATATTTCATCCATCCAACTGACTTATGGCTTTTTACTACACCATGTGCATTATTTTAGGATCAGTTTAAAACTTCAACTATTCATCTATCATCTACCTATTTTTACTTTTGATGTCTTATTATTATTCTCAACATACTCATCTTCATCCTTCATTATCTGAATCTACATATTGCTTTTCTATTAAGTGTCCACATTTTAGATCAAAAAGTCAGAGTTAGTAAAATGTTAAGATTACAATCACTTTCTTTTCTCATATGTAGGTATATTTTCTTTTTAATTCTAATCTGTTTTATAAAATAATATAATGTTTTAAATTATCAAAATATGAATATATATATATTATTTACTTTGCAGAAGTAGTTCAATATTTTGTAAACAGAAATAAATATTTTATTATATTTGCTTAACATTATTAGAGAAAATATTTGTTTTCAAGTTTGTGAATATTTTGATTGGGAATATTGGCAAATAGCTTTACCTAAAAATGGTGTTGTGTTCTCTTACAGTGACTCTATAAAAATGCCAAGGTTCTCACAGTATGGAACCTTCAGTTCTTTTAAACACAAAATTTTATTAATAAAATAATTACAGATCTTGAATAGAAAAACAAGAATACTAACCGCAGCCTTTGAAGTATCAATCCAAAAAATTGAATAATATAAAATTTTAAGTTAAAAAGTTGATTTATAACACACACACAAATATTCACTTTTACAATGAAAAGTCTTCACTTACTAAAATAATTATTAATTAAAGTAGTAAATGAATAAAAAGATCATGGATATTTCCTTATCCCTAAGATAATGTGTTTTAAATATCTGCAAAAAGAGATTTCTTTAATTATAGATGGGAAAAAGTAGTAAAAGAAAACAACACTCCACTAGATTAGCCAATTGGAAGCTAGTAGAAATTCAAACAGGTTCATAATGTTTTACGTTGTGCCTTACAATCCTATTATCAGATACTAAAACTTGGAAATTAAAAATGAATAACTTTAGGTTGGATACAGAATAAATCATTGAATTGATTGCGATATGACTTTTTTCAAAGTTGGATATAAACTGAATTTTTCAAGAAACACTTGTCAATCAAAATGATTAGCTGACAACAAAAAAAAAAAATATTTTTCTTGGCAAACATTATTTTGTTATAAAATTTGATCACTTAGAATAAATTTAAAAATGTGGAATTTAAAAAAAAACATTGTTGGATAAAGTGATGAAGAATAAAATTGAAGAGGGTGAACAAAGATGAAAAGAAGTTGATCGGTAGGTATAAATAAATAGGTAACACATAGATAGAATAAGAACTAAATATATTAGTAGATAGATAGTTGTATGGATAAAAGTATAGTTAGATTAATAGATAGATAAATAGGTCAGTGGATAAATAGGTTCATAGATATAAAGATATAGATATAACTAAAATAATAGAAAGTTTGATTAATAGATAGATAAGTGAGACATATGGGATTTGTTGGATAAACTGATGAATAATTAAATAGATAGATAAATTGGTATTTTAGATATTTTGTTAAATAAGTAGATAAACAAAAGCATAGCTAGATAAAATGGGCTGATTCAATTATAAATAGATGAATGCATTTATTATAAAAGATATCTTGGTAAATAGGTAAGTAGGTAGAGAAGGTATAGACTAGATAGATAAGATAGATAAATGGATAGATAGATAGATAGATAGATAGATAGATAGATAGATAGATAGATAGATAGATAGATAGATGGATGGATAGAATGGATAAAGATAGATAAGATAGGTGGATATATATATATATATATATATATATATATATATATATATATATATAGATGGACGGATGGATAGGTGGATGATCTAAATACGATAGATGGGTGGGTAGTCACTACATAGACAGATAGATAAATAGTTTGTTAGATAAATATATATAGAACAAATAGATGAGATAAGGCAGATAGATATTTTGTGTTGGGAGTTTTCTCTTGGATATGAGATTAGATGTCATTGTTTTTTACTTCAATTTGAATGTTTTCATTTTTAATATAGATTTATTCAGAAGCTTTTAGGGTTTAGATTGTTGATATCTAAATTATTACAAAATAACAAATTATCTTACTCCGTTAAAGCTTACCATTAAAAGTAAGAACCTATTCCCTAAATCCCTTTTAAACAGTTGTAAAACAGTCCCACAAATCATTTCATGGCTTAAAGTTTTCCCCCATTAATTCAAACTCTTGTTTATATAACACATTAATTTAATAATTTAGAGAAGAAAGATAAATATAAAAATAGAATTTGGATATAACGTTAAATAGAAAGTGTACAATTTTTGAAAGATGTTTAAATCCTTCCAAAAGTCTCAAAAACCCAGATTTCTAATAAAACAAATGTTTATTGCTCTAAACGATTTTACGCTAAGTTTAAATTTTGCCAAGCTAGTTGAGAGAATTAAACATAAATTTCAGAGGTGCTAATTTTTTAACAAACTTCATATTACATGCATTTTTCAATTTCATGATAAATACTTTCTCCTATATGCATTAAATTAAATCAGATGTTATTATAAATCCCCAACAATCTATATACAAAGTAATACAAACCTGCCAATGAATGAGAAAGTACAGAATGAACTAGTTGTCCTTTAGCTTGAATCTTATTTATGTAAAGTGTAAATTCTATATATTTCTGTGATCTCAGTAAAAAGAAGCGGTTCTGAAATCACTATAAACAATTCAAGAGTAAAGACTTGCTTCATTTTAATATTCCTCGAGTCTGTTAAAAATAAGACACCCCTGTTATTCTCTAATGGTTTATAATAAATTCAGAATGGCTTACAGTTGTACAGAATTCATATTAATATATAGAAATTATAGGGAACATTTGTAACATATCAATAAATTGAATGCTTAAATATGATTTGAGCTAAAGTTCAGCTGAATCTATTCTGTACTTTTCTGTTTATTGATGAGCTTGTATTAGCTTATTTATAGCTTACTATTAATTCACAGTAATTTTCATTTCATCTACATTTGAGATATTATTATTAATATTTACAACTATTAAATATTGTTTAATTTAAAATTCAGAGGTTTTAAAAAGTTGAACATGACCATTATCTTCTGATTGTTTAAGGTGATATCAGAATGGTCTACCATTGTACTGAAATCATTATAATATATAGAATAGTCATTCAGTGTTGTAACACATTAATAAATAGATTGATTAATAATATAAGCTAAAATATGGATGGGTCCATTCTACATTTTTCACTTGTTAAGTTTATATTAACTTATACATAACTCACTGAGGTTTATAATAGCTTTCACTTAAATTTAATCCATGTTAAAACTATATATATATATATATATATATATATATATATATATATATATATATATATATATATATATATATATATATATATATATATATATATATATATATATAAATATATTGTGCCAGGCATTAGCCAATGGCCTTGCACAAAGTCTGTATTAAGCACAACAAATATATAAAAATGTGCTAGATTAATAATGGAGGTTGAGTCTGAGCAGTAGAATACCCACACACACAAATTTAAATATTGTACATGTATAATAAACCCATGTATTTTTTTATTTTTCTATTTTGTATATTTTTTATGATATATCACTTTATGTATTTAGCTTTTCTCTGAAAAATTCAAATAAAGAAAGGCAAACTTATTAGTAAAATAAATAATTAAAGCAATTGTTCCAACATATGTGTATATTTTTCATTTTTTTTTAATTACTTCTCTAAAAACAAATTTTATTCTATAAACAAAGAATGTTAATTGCTTTTGCAAAAATCTGACCAAAAGCAAAATGTTTGATAATGCTATAATTAAAATGTTATCTTATTGTTTGAAAAACCAGCATTGTAGTGATTAGCAGCAATATAAAAGTGCCCCTCATAAATCAGTCTAGAATCTTCCTTAATATCAAATATCAAGAATCAAGGCAGGAAAATTACTTATTCGAATATGGTAAGCCTTATTTTATTAGTTGTCACATGGAACTGCAGAATAAATCCCGCATTCCAAGGTACATAAAAAAAAATAAGCCAAATATGGAAATGGCCATACTAAATATTCGTAGCATGAAAGCCAGAACCCTTATTAAAAAAAAATCATCTATAACTTCAAAAAAAAAATTCATACTAATCCATATAAATTTAAAATAGCATGTGCTAAAAATTATCAAAATTTATATAAAAAATCTACAAAAATTCTTCAAAATGATAATAGTATTCACAACGAAGAATGTACCTCCATGAAAGATAACTTTGCAGTTTTAAAAGTAAGTGAAGATAGGTTCCCTACTTAGCTTCTACAGAATATGAAACACTGGAAGAGTCCTGTCAATCCACTCTTTCTATCAATTTAGCTGGAAATACCAACATACATGAATACAGACAATTGGCTAAATTGATATCCATTTCTTTACCTGTTGAATCTTGGTCACTTCATGCTCAGTGCAAGATTAGGAAAATAATTCTGCAGGGAATATGGTCTGGTACAATATATATTGTAATAATAAAAAGTCAGATGCCACATGACTTATATATAGCTTACACTTACAAATATGTAAAATTAAGTGCATGCTAATTAGCTCTAAACAAGCTTTTTTTTAATAAATGCTACTACAAGAGCAATCCAAGATAAAAATGATTTGAAATGCCTTCTCTTGTAGTAGCATTTATCATAAAAAAATTTAATTATATATATATATATATATATATATAATTAAATTTTTTTATGATAAATGCTCACTACAAGAGAAGGTATATATATATATATATATATATATATATATATATATATATATATATATATATATATAACAATTCACTAGAATAAAACTACAAAAATTTTTCAAAAAATACCTATACAAAATTGAAGATTAATATTTTTTGCTATAGCCAGCTTTGACATATTCCAGCATCTTAAGTAGCAGTATGTTAATATTTAAATATTATTAAACTCTCGCACCAGTAACTCTCCCATGTGAATTACCTACTTTCCATAAAATGTGAATATTAACAAAATTACACTGTTTATTCAATACATTATCCGTACTATTTAAAAAATATGACTCCTTAATTTTTTTTTTCAAATCATTTTCCATATGCAAAATAAAAACTCTATCAAAGCAGAATTCTCCATTAAAAATCACTGCATGTTCTGCAAAAACAGATTTATACCTATCTGCAGAATAACACAACTTATTATATAATAATTCATGCTCCCTAATCTTATTTTTCAGTGCACATTTAGTCTCTCTGATGTAACTATATCCACAGTGACATACCACTTTATATATAATGTTACATTTGTTGCCTTTATCAATAGAATCTTTACCATTAATAACCAATTTTCCAGTATTTGCACCCACTTTAAATGCAACTTTAAAATCAGCTGATACCAATGATGTAATCTTATTACAAACATCCTTTCATAAGGAAATGCTATCCACCTTTTCTTTTCCATATTATCTCTTCTCCATCTATTTCTAAACATATATAGTACGCACAAAATATTTTTTCTACTATATCCCACATCCAATAAATCATTCACATATCTTTCATTATTAATCATTTTATCACTCTGAAACTTACACAAAACATCATTTCTAAAAAGAAATGTTCTAAAACCTGCCAATTTATAGGTAAGTGGGACATTTGAATTTGGAAAAACAATTCCTCTAATTGATAATGGTTTCAACACCATTTTATTATTAATTTTGTTATTTTCTCTCCATAAAATCAAATCAAGATATATTATACACTTCTCATTATCTTCAGAAGTAATAGTCCATGTTAGCCCAGCAATATCATTTAATTTAATAAACAGTTTTTGCACTATCATATTTGATCCTACAATAAGCATGTCATCCACATACCTAAAATAACTTTTAACACCGATCATAAAATATTCTTTTAAAATCATCCCTTCATAATATGACAACACATAATTACATATAATTGCTGAAACAGGCAAACCCATAGGTCAATCTTCATCCATCATATACAACCGATCTTCAAATGTAGCTATAAAATTCTGATCAATAAATAATAACAAATCCTTCACAAACATACGATAAAACGTGCACACTCCTTTTTCATATAAAACTTGATCAGTAATATTAACCTTTTAACCGCTAATTATATTATTGGTTGTATGAGGTAAAAATCAAATCTTTTAATTGGCCAACTCACAAACTGAAGACAAAGCCTATTGTTAAAACATATTCGCCTATAATATTAAATTCAACTCAGATACATTTATAAAAAGTATATTACTAATTTTTCAGGTTATGAAGAGAACGAAAGTTCTTTCAAAAATAAATTGCTATTTATTTATTCTAAAATATTCAATTTCGGCAACATAAAAGCTATAATATAAACAAAAAGGTTGACTTTTACGTTATAGAAAAGTAAATATTTCTTTTAAATATTTCTTTAATATTTTTACTAAAATCTTCAATATTTTTCGAAAATAATTTTGTTTTTTTTAGTTTTTTTTTTAAAAAACTAGTTTAATTTCTGAAATTATATTTTTTTAATACTTAAAATTGCATTCGAAATGAAAATCTCAGCGTTTTTCTTTATTTTCTTTGATCAGGTGGTTTCTTTGTTCTTTCCAGCCAATCAGAATGTCTTTTTTGGCTGAGAGCATGCTAAGAACCAATCACAAGTAATGTTCTTTCTTTGTTTAGGTTTAAATGCGTTTTTTTTTAATTTTTTACTTGTAAAATAAATCGGAAGAGGGCACCATCTTACAGAACTTTTAAAAACCTATTCAAAACCTATCAAACAAATTTTTTAGCATAAGAACTGGCAGAGTTAGAGTGATGTCAGATGTCTACAAGGAGCCTCGTAGGAGGAGGGAAAAGGGTTAATACACTCTTTTTTTATTGAGCCATATAACTCTGTAACATCCAATGTAAATAATTTATCATCCTTATCCAAAACAATATTATCAATCTTTTTAACTAAATCAAATGAAGATCCAATTGTATAATAACCAAAACCCAATTCATCTTGCAAAAACTTTCCAACAAAAACTGCTGCATGATAATACATACATCCTTAAAAATCCAAGATCTGTCTAATAGATAATCCTTCTTTATGGACTTTTAAATTTCCAAAAATTCTTGGCATAATTGCAGCTGATTGATAAAGAGATAGATATAACTTCCTATCACACACTTTCTTTAAATATGGCTTCAGTATAGTATTAATAAATTTCAATCTCACTGTATCAATAGAATAAGCATTTATTAATTTAAATTTAATTTTTTGAATTTGCTGATGAACCTTTTCTCTATATAAACTTTTAAACATCAAACATAATCTTCCACCTTTATCTTCTTTAATACATGAGCTAATGTATATACAAGAAAATAAAGAGAAATGTATGATTTAGTATAAGGTTCAATACAGTTGGGAGGAAAATGGGCATTAAATAATAATTGGAAACTACAAAAACATTTTTTTAGTTAAAGAGGGTGTGATAAGATGATATGAAAACCATGAGACATGTTTGAATTAATGTAACATCTTGACAAGGTTCAATTTTGAAGATGGAAATAAATGCAAAGTATTAAATCATATTTTAACCTTACAAATGGTGATAAATAAATCATTGAAAAAAATGTTTCAATTAAATGTAGTTTAAATAAACATAGGCACATGTATCTATTAATTAATGGAATAGATCTTATAAATTACCTTATATGAAAATGAATTTCTAAGACACTATTAATTGTATAGATCTAAAACCTTACAGATATGGAAATAAATTCTTAAGATTAATTATATTACAGATCTTATAAATTACCTTATATGGAAATAAATTAATGAAAGAGTAATTAATTGTATATATAAAAAGCTAAAAGGAATGTTGTTGTATGATACCAAACTCTAAATAATGTATTAATTAAGCAATTAATTAAGCAAATTAATTAATTAAAGCCAAAAATTTACTTCAGAAAACATAAGAGAAACAAAAGAAGAGATGGATGTAAAAAGCTAAAAAAAAAGAACTGTTGGCTTTTTCTGTGGTTGCTGCTAATGTCACAGTATTCACGAGTTGAAGAGCAGTGAAGAATATCATTAGAGAACTTCATTTCCAGAATCTTGGGTTCTGAAGATCACTAAGTTGACTAGTGCTTTTAACAGATCATCTTGGTCTTATTATTATTTTAAAATGCCTCAAGATGCACATCCGAGGATTGTGTTATGAAGACTATAAAAGTTAGTGAAGATAAAGTGAATAATAGATTATCCTTAACTTTATAAACATTATTTGCTATTCAGTAATTAACCTGTGAATTAAGCTCATTCAAATACAAACGTTATATCTATGTTAAAAATCAGTATAGTAATTATTTTTACTAAATTATTAATAAATTATTATTGCTAAATATATATGTGCTGCTATTCTGTCCAGTTTTATTGTATATTTGTTTGCTGGTTGCCCAGTCATAGTTGGGGGCACATTAAATTATTGATTTATATATATATATATATATATATATATATATATAAATATATAAAAATATATAAAAATATATATATATATATATATATATATATATATATATATATATATATATATATATATGTCTATTAAATTGATTATGTTTCATATGCAACTGAGAAGAAAGTATATAAGAAATACAACATAATGGTTTTAAAAGAAATAACAATCAAATAAAATCTTTATAAAGAAATATTATGAAAATTATTATGAAGATCAGAACATATTTGAAATATCTGGTAATACATTATAAGAAGAGAAGTAAAGGTATGAATGTCACAATTAAGATTACTAAAAATAAGTGGAATTTTTTATATAAATCAGTGGATAAAATAACTTAATTTGTTTAGAGAGATGTGGAGTAATAATTGAAGAAATAAAGTGGCATTTAATATTTTTAAATAAATCTAAAATAGATTATGCCTAGATCATGCATGCTTAGATTGTGCAGAATTAAAATTTGTAGTTAAAATTACTTCAAATAAAAAAATAATGTGTAAAATATAAACAGCAATATTGAAATGGTTTATTACAAAAAATAGTTGGAAGTGAATAACTTAATAAAAATTTATAAAAAAAATAAGACAAGAATAAAAATAGTAATGTATGATAAGAATGGAAATGGATAAAGTATAAAGATAACAAGATATATGGAATGAAAAATAATAAAAATGAATATCATAGAAATGATAGTAAGAATAATAAATTGGTAAATATATCAAGAAGTAAATTTTCAAATAACCAGATGAGGCTGATGTACAAAGAATCAAAATATATACCATTTAGGGATATGGACATTGATAAGGAAACTGGTTAGTATTAAAGCAGCAAATATTAAGAAAGAAGAAAAAAATAATATACAGTCAAAAATTAATAGGAAGAATAAATTTATAAATAAGAATAAGTGGAAAGATAAACAAGCAATAAAGGACATTATAGAGAAAGTTTAAAAGGAAAATTTAATTATTACTATTAAATATAAAAAATCTAGATTTGTTATTTTAAATAAATAAGGTTATGAAGATATAATTAGAAAGGACTTAGTGAACAAGATTTTGTGAAAATATAATAGAATCTAATTAAGTGTAAATATATAAAAATATTATAAAGAATGGAAAAGACTAAATTGATTAATGATAATGAATATAGTTTATATTCAACAACATTCGAGCATCCTATAATGCTTGGAAAAATAAAAACTTATTAAAAAAATATGCCTGTAAGATTAATGATAGATTTTAATGGATATATATTAAAAGAAATACATAAAAAACTTTCAGATAATTTGAGATATGGGAAGTACTGCATAAAAAATTCTAAAGAAGTAATAGAAACATTAAACATAGTTAAATTAGGGAGTAATAGTAATATAGCATCATTTGATAAAGGGCAGATGTATCAAAGTGTGTCTAGGAAAGAAAGCATTGAAATTATTGTAACAAAGATAAAAAATCAGGAGAAATTTTCAAAGGAATGGATACAAATAATAGAAGAGATTTAAATAATAATTAGTGAAACATTGTACATAAGATATAACAATGAATATTGTAATATAATGAAAAGATGGATAATGGGATGTCCGATAAGTAGGATTATGACATCAAATATAGTATATTGGATTGAACAGGTAATGATTAATAAATATATTTAGAATGGGGAAATTATAAAATTTTATAGATATGTAGATGATGTAATAATAATAGAAAATAGAAGCACAATGAAAGCATTTAATGAACTAAATAAAAATATGTTTAATATTAAATTTACAATGGAAAATAATGAAGAGGGAGTACAATATTTAGATTTATAATTGAACAAGGATGAGGATGGAAAGATTAAGACAAAAATTATACAAAGAATAAAAATGTCAGGGGAATAGTACATTCAAGATCTTATCAACCTTTGTGTCAAAAATGATGTGCTGAAAGAAATATAATAGAAAAATAATAGGCATACATTGAATGAAAAGAAGACAATATAGCAAAAGTTTCAGATACAGAAGTAATACATTAAATATGCATGTAATGGTAGGGTTCTCAGAAATATATTGAGAGATAAAAGAGGATATAAAAAAGTTAGTAATAAAAATGAAAGAATAAAAATTAATTTCTATTCCATATTCAAAGTAGGTATATAAAATTCTGAACAATAGAGGAAAAAATGAATGAGAATATAGATATAGGATAAAAAATGGTAAATCATTAAAAATGTAAGGCTAAAATGAAAAAAAAAATTATAGGAGTGACAAGATAGAAATTGTTTATAAAATTATGTGTAAGGGATAAAGCAAGATAAAAAGAGCTAATGAGTATGATAACAATAAATAGGAGAGATATTAAGTCAAAATCAAAGTTGAAGAAAATATTGAGATGATCAAATATTGTACAAGTTATAAAGAAAGGAAAGTATATGAGACAATGTATATACAAGATAATAAAAAGAAATGCATGAATTTAGAACAAGGTTCAAAAAAGTTGGGAGAAAAATGGGCATTAAATAAAAATTGGAAAGTATAAAAACATTTTTTAGGGTTGAGGTTGGTGAAAGTGTGCAGGTATGATATGTAAATCACGTGACATTTTTGAATTAATGTAACATCTTGACAAGGTTAAATTTTGAACGAAAGTCAATTAGATGGAAATAAATATATGATTTAAATATATTGTTGTCTATTAAATTGATTATGTTTCATATTCAATTCAGGAATATATATATATATATATATATATATATATATTATATTAACAATATATATATATATATATATATATTGTTAATATAATAAGTGATCACACATAAAATTTTCAGTTTTAAAGCTTCCAGTGCATTAACCAAGTTTATGGTCATTTTGAAGCTTAAAATGTACCATAAAATGCCACCCTCTCTAGAATTATTTTACAAGTAAAAAAATCAATAATATATAAATTTAAAGTTTTAACAATGGGAGCAGGCAGACTTTCCAAGGTGCTTATTGATTGTTTCTCATTTTGAACAAGAGGGAGCATTTGTCAATAATTTTGACAGCTCCAAATTCTTTGTTTGGTTTTCAAAATGAAAATGAATGTTTTCGAGTATTTTTTTAGTATTTCTTTACATATTATAAATTATTTTGATAAAATATGCTGAAGATATAATTATTTTAGAAGAATAGTTAAGATTTTAATAAATTCTTTACTTTTATATGAACTAAATTGAAAAAAAAATCAATGACCTATGTAGCATTTTCTAATAGGTTACAAACTTTCTTTTTAGGTCTTCTGCTATAGAATATTTTTATAATTATAAATACAAATTTATTTTTGAAAAGACTTTAGTTCACTTTCTTAATCTGACAAATTCTTAATTTGCTTTTTACAAACAAAACTAAAATGAATATTATATTAAAAGATGAATATATATTTTTACTGCTGATTCTACAATTGACCAATCAAAAGTTTAGAACTTTAATTCACTCAGCCAATATGTATTTTGAACAAGTAAAAGGGTAACATTTAAAATGTCAATTCCAAAAACACTTATGTTTATGTATATATGCCAACTTTTTGCCAGTATTGAAATGATTCTAGAAAATATCTGAATGGTCTCTATGTTGATACTTGTGCTGCAGTTTTACAGTAAATTGTTCCAATATATAAGTAAAGAATCTATTTCATAGGTTTTATTTTGGTAATTAGATGCTAGGAGTAATCATGTAATGAAAAAGTTTTATAGTGCAAAAGTCAAATTCAAGAACTTAACTTGCTAAAATAATGGTACTTGTCCACAGTTTATTTATAAAGTTGAAAAGATTCTAAAAAAATTTTGATGCATCAAATTTATTTTTCTTCATATTTATATTTAAAAATATAAACTACATTAATAAAACAATTATGATTTAAGATAAATTTAAAGTTATAATCATGGAGGAAAAATATATTAATATTTATAAAAATATCATGAGTTAAGAAGAATTTAAAGTAATAGTCAAGGAGGGAAAGTACATATGTTTAGATAATATATAAGAACATAATTTTTTATTTCTTTAAAAGAAGTTATTACTCTATGTACTTTTTTTCAATATTTTAGTAAAGTTTAAAATTTATATTAAGATTGAATTATACTAAAATATTTTAGTTTTAGTACAAACTATATGCCAACTGATGGTTGCATATAACATTAATTTCATTGTGCAATTTTTCTCTGATTTAGTTGCTTTACATTTCAAAAAAAATTAAAGATATTTAAAAATAATTCAATATGTTATAGGTAAAATTGATTGTTCTTGCTGCACAACTTTCTCAAAATCAATAAATACCCATGAATAACAATATAATGATGAAGTATTTTAACCAGAGACATTTAAGTAGAAATACTCTAATTTTAAATTAGCACAAGATTATATTTTTTTATAATAAGATATTCATTATTTTTGCATTTCCAGTTGTTCTTTATACACATAACATCATTTTATTTGTTTTCAAAGAATGCTAAAATCCTTTTCAGGTTTCTATAAAATGAGTGTTTATATTTCAGTATTTCTTTTACTCTATCACACATATACAAAGAATGTGACAATATAATTTTTGTAGATTATTTTGTTATTCTAATATATAGCAAGGCAATCTGCAAGGTGTACTATAGGCTATTTGAAATTTTATTTTCAGTTATTAATATATCCATGAAATAAATAATAATTTTGGATTAGGGATAGTACATTTCCAATGTATCTTAAAATGTGTAAGAAGATGATAAAACCTGCTATGTAGTTTTCAAATTTTAGAAATATAAACCAAAAATTGTTTTTATAACATGAATAAATAATTTATTATTAAATCTTTCAATATATTGGTTAATCAATATTTCTGAATAACTGAATCAATCAATTTCTTTGTTATATATTTCAAGATTGATTTATAATAGTGATATTAATGATTAAGCCAATGCACATGTGCTTTAAAGATAAATTATAAATGAATACTCTCACTTTTTCCAGACACAAGATATAGTTTTTAGAAAAGATGGAATGAGTCCACCCATCCTTTTGACCCAAACATTTATGTATGGACAAATGTTAAGTGTATGGAAATGAGAGTGTGAAGATGTTAAGCAATCACTTTAAATTACATTTATTATGCTTGAACGAATGATGCTTGCAAAATCTTTACAATTTACAATATATCATTCTTTAGTTGAAATTAAACATATATAATGAAATATTATTTTATATAGCACTATGTTTTATACTGTAATAGTGATTAAGCCAATGCACATGCGCTTTAAATATGGCTTAATCACTAATATCACTATTACAGTATAAAAACATAGTGCTATATAAAATAATATCTCATTATATATGTTTAATTTCAAATAAAAATGATGTATAGTAAATTGTAAAGATTTTGCAAGCATCATTCGTTCAAGCATAATAAATGTAATTTAAAGTGATTGCTTAACATATTCACACCCATTTCCATACACTTAAGGTTTGTCCATACATAAATGTTTGGGTCAAAAAAATGGGTAGATTCATTCCATCTTTTCTAAAAAACTATATCTTTTTCTCAAAATATGATTTATTAACGTAATATTAATCTTTGAATTTACATGTTATATGTAGTGATATGCAAGATTCAAACTATGATTTACAATGCAGAACTTGATTTATCGAGTGAATAGAAAAACCTTGAATTGTATATGCATATATTTTGCCATTCATAGCTTCTCTCATAGTTTACTAAGTTACCCCTGATCTTAATGGCAACTAGATAGATCACAACTACTAAGAATCACATCATCCCTACTATCCAGAAGATGAGAAAGTGAAAACCCATACTAATCCCCACAGAACCCATGTCCCAGCCACCTTCTAATGACTAGGAACCAGGCCTTGGGGTATTTCCAAAGCTCAGACTATCTCATCCAATGCCCTTACTAATCCCCACAACAATCAGATCCCTTCCAAAACCCAGGCTTGTGAGACCTTCCAAGCACCAGACTCTGCCATCCAGATGGCAGAGATAAGTGACACAGCAGCCCTGATTTGGAGTTTAAACCCTAGTAGAACTCTCTGGCCTGAGCCACCCAAGCATGAGATTCTCTCATCTTCACAGCCAAGACAAGAAATGCTGCAACACTAATCAAAAATGTAAATCTCACATGCTTACATCATATGCCATCTACAGATTATCACATAGTCAAATAACTAACCTATGAATCACATAGAGAACAAAGAGATTAAAACTACAATGCATCACATCATCTCCACTGTCCCATAGATGAAAAAGATGAAACCCATACTAATCACCATAGCACTCACATCCCAGCCCCCTGTAAGAACCAGAGTTCAGGCTCCAGGAATTTTTCCAAGTTCCAGACTCTCTCATCTGAATCCCATAATAGAACCCAATACATCCACATCCCAGCCCCTTTCCAAGACCAGGAAGCAAGCCCTGGGAGATCTCCAAACAACAGACTCAGTCCTCAAGACTGCAAAGATGAGTGACTGGGTAGCCCCAATCCAATGTTCATATCACAGTTGAACTCTTTGGGAGGTTGAATTTTGTCCATCATGTTTTAGCTTCCAGACAACTTATAAAAAACTAGAAGCCTTAATCCATGAGGTCATTAACTATTGGTAAAAATCAAATGATATAACTTGAAGCACAATCCATACGAGGAGGTACAACTGTTAACAATCCAATGTCATAATAATTGCTAAATTTAAAATCACAGTGCAAATCTCCAGGATTTCCAATGCCTTGCATAAAAAAAATTCATCATTACTTTCCAAAATCAAGAACTTTAATATATATGTAGTAACCAGATGCTTGCATTATGTGTTACACCACAATATAATTCTAGATCTATAGAGAATCAAAGATGTACATAGAGTAATGTATTCATTAAAATTGCATATTGAATAGTGTCCATTATGTTTCAGCACCATGATAACCTATGAAAACCAGAAGCACTAATCCATATAGTCAAATATTAAAATTATCGATTTATACAATTCAGCATTCAAGATAGAAAAAAAAAACGTTTAATATAGAATGTAAGATTAAATAATCAAGCAACACTTGAAATCAAATGTTCACATACAGTCTAAAACAATCCACTATAATAGAAAAAAAATCTTTTTTCACACGTCATATCTTAGGTGTAAAATGCAAAGCACAAAACTGCATTGAATAACGTTGTGATTTTTAACAAATGAATGAGCCATCAAAATCTGGTAAAAACGTTTTAAGAGACATAGTCAGTGATCCATCTTCAAATGTATGGATAAAAGATAAAGCAACACCTGAAATAAATGGTCAGGCACAATGAGAAACAATTTACTATTGTGGAAAAATTCTTTCTTTAAAAGTAAAATCTCAGGTTTAAAAAGCGTGCATTAAAGTCAAAATGAATAATGTTATTTTTGCTAACAAATAAATGAGCTATCAAATTGTGGTAACGATCCCCAGAGTACCTTTTCCCCAGCTCTTTCCCATATAAAATCTCGGATTCAGGTCCTCAGGGGTCCTCCCAACAATCAGACACTCTCACCCAGTCAACAAAGCTGCCCTGAATCAAAAATATTCCCTGAAAATTAAGTCTTTCAACAGAAATCTTTAGAAATTTACATGGCTGTCAGTTATTTTTAACAGTGCTCTAAAGAAAAATATAAATCATGCTTACTTGTTGTCTGATGGTGCCATAATTCTTGTGTACAAAGGAACCTAAAAGGTTACTCTGGTCAAAAGGAAACTTTTTGGGAAAGAAAAATTCTCTAAAATATAATTTATGTAACTAATATGGGGAGGCAGTAACAGAGTAAACTGGAGTCCCTGGCTCCCTCTAGTGGACTAAAAACTATATCTTCTGTCTGGAAAAGTGAGAGTATTCATTTATAATTTATCTTTAAAGTGCATGAGCATTGGCTTAATCACTAATATTACTATTACAGTATAAAAACTTAGTGCTATATAAAATAATATCTCATAATATTGATTTATATAAATAGTCTGCTTTGTACTCATATAAATTTTCATTATGAAAAAATATATTTATGGCAAGCATTTTATGACCAACTTTTGCAGATTGACACCTATTCAATAGTAAATTTTAACCCTTATTCTCTGAAGTACTAAACTTAATAAATGTTTGATTATGATTTTCTTTTTCTTTGGTTTGTTCTCTATCTCTAAAATTATATAATTTACTAAATATAGTCTTTGTGATTATCACATAATCATCATTATTTACACTTGCTCAAACTGCTAAAACAGGCAAAACTCTCCATACAGTAGTGCTACTCTGTGCAAGCCAGAGTAATCAATGGATGCCAGAAGACTTATGCATAAAATCTGTACCTACTCATCTAATATCCCCAGACTACTTTCAAGCTTGTGGCTTTCATCAGTGAGGGGACTTGGATCTAGGTGCAGTGCAGATAAACAATATATTTTTTAAAGTAATTAATATTTTTATGTACTTTTTAGATCTTCAATAAGTAAATTTTACAATGTTGAATTAATTTTTCTTTGGGATATTTTTCCAACAAGGAAAATTTCTTTAGTGAAACAATTTTGTAGATGAACTCCTAGCATTATAAACATATAGCTCACATATGTAAAGTCTTGCTTTAAGTTCAAGTGCAGAATGGTTCCTGTTGTTACTCAGATGGGAGAAGATTGTTCAAGTAATCCATTTTGCATACTGTATCTGCCAAATTACTCTGATTGTTCAGCATATTTTGCAAACCTTTTTTATTTCTCAGTAGAGTGGCAATAGCAAAATCAATCTCTCTTATATGCATGGACAAGACATTCTGTTCAAAAGAGACTGTTTCTGAACAAAGCTTAGTATGCTTCTGATACCGAAGAAACATTTGTCCAATTTGTTTATGGTCCAAACAAGATCCAACACATGAGAATTATGCAAATTTGGAATGTATAAAGCCTCATATAGAATGTGCATAAAAGTGAGGATATCTTGCAAATGCATCAAATTTGAATCTGATTTGCATGTGAAAATATGATTAATCCCCTTCTTAAGTACAACTATACTCTGCGGAGAAGTTTGGGTTTAATTTGAGGTGAGCCTTGCCTCAATAGCTGTTGTTGGACTTGTTTAGGCTAAAATTTAGGTGAGTCTCTGATAGGCCAGCAAATGCTTATATGATATATATGTAATAAATTCAGAAATCTAATGAAGGAGTGATCAGATGAAGCGATCTACTTTGATTACTTTGTTCAGAACCCATCTTATTTTTTAAATTAAATATAAATAAGTAGTATTTATTAATAACATAAACAGCTACATTTTTAAAAATTCACTTCTACAGCTAATAAAAGTAATTTAAATAGCATCTTAAAGATGCAAAATAATTAACATTATTTCACATCATTATTAACGAGGCAGGTAAACAATAATTAAGTGTAAGAATCAGGAAACTAATTAATACTCATTTATGAAGAAAATAAAATATTTAAATGAAGCATTAATATACAATAGGAACGTGCATCTACTATATACTACTGTTCAAAAAATTTGCTAAGTGTGAGAGACTAGCAGAGACTAGCAGATGCAAATGCTATTACACAAAGAAAATATATATAAACAAAGTGTATGATATACAGTTAGAATTTGCATCTACCACATACTACTGCTCAAAGGAAGTTGCTAAGTGTGAGAGGCCAACAGATGCAAATTATATATATATATATATATATATATATATAATATATATATATTATATATATTATAAAGCACAGATGGTATTGAAATTAAACTGAGAGACTGTAAAACTCTCAAGTGCTTATAACTATCAACAGCCAATCAGATCGTATGCCATGAGACAGAGAATTTAACAAGGGTGGTATATATATATATATATATATATATATATATATATATATATATATAAAAATGTCCGTTAATTAAAAACAAAATTGTAATTATAATTGAAATAATAAATTTAACGGTTTACAAACTATTACAAACAATCCTTAAATCCGCAGAAGTACTTTCGGTTAATTTCTTAAACCTGCCTCAACTGCCATTAAATTCAAAAACAAAAGCGGAAGCAAATGTCATCAATTCAAATTCCACGAATCTCGTATTTTAATGTTAGCAGTTTGTCGATTTATTAAATGCATTTTATTCCTGTTTATAAAAAGTTGCCTCTTTAATTTTTTTTTACAATGGTTTGATGCAAATGCTATTACACAAAGAAAATATATATAAACAAAGTGTATGATATACAGTTAGAATTTGCATCTACCACATACTACTGCTCAAAGGAAGTTGCTAAGTGTGAGAGGCCAACAGATGCAAATTATATATATATATTATTTATTTTATAAAGCGCAGATGGTATTGAAATTAAACTGAGAGACTGGAAAACTCTCAAGTGCTTATAACTATCAACAGCCAATCAGATCGTATGCCATGAGACAGAGAATTTAACAAGGGTGGTGTATATATATATATATAATGTCCGTTAATTAAAAACAAAATTGTAATTATAATTGAAATAATAAATTTAACGGTTTACAAACTATTACAAACAATCCTTAAATCTGCAGAAGTACTTTAGGTTAATTTCTTAAACCTGCCTCAACTGCCATTAAATTCAAAACAAAAGTGGAAGCAAATGTCATCAATTCAAACTCCACGAATCTCGTATTTTAATGTTAGCAGTTTGTCGATTTATTAAATGCATTTTATTCATGTTTATAAAAGTTGCCTCTTTAATTTTTTTTTACAATGGTTTGATGCAAATGCTATTACGCAAAGAAAATATATATAAACAAAGTGCATGATATACAGTTAGAATTTGCATCTACCACATACTACTGCTCAAAGGAAGTTGCTAAGTGTGATAGGCCAACAGATGCAAATTATATATATATTATTTATTTTATAAAGCGCAGATGGTATTGAAATTAAACTGAGAGACTGGAAAACTCTCAAGTGCTTATAACTATCAACAGCCAATCAGATCGTATGCCATGAGACAGAGAATTTAACAAGGGTGTGTATATATATATATATATATAATGTCCTAATTAAAAACAAAATTGTAATTATAATTGAAATAATAAATTTAACGGTTTACAAACTATTACAAACAATCCTTAAATCTGCAGAAGTACTTTAGGTTAATTTCTTAAACCTGCCTCAACTACCATTAAATTCAAAAACAAAAGTGGAAGCAAATGTCATCAATTCAAACTCCATGAATCTCGTATTTTAATGTTAGCAGTTTGTCGATTTATTAAATGCATTTTATTCATGTTTATAAAAATTGCCTCTTTAATTTTTTTTTACAATGGTTTCTCTTTTCATGAAGAATTTTCACAATTTCAAAATCAAATTTAAATTTATATTTACATGTTTTTTCGTGATCAAAGAAAACTGAAGGAGATATTAAATTACCATTATCTTTACTTTTTACACGCTTGTATAATACTGCAACTAGATTCACCTATATATTATGGCATACAATCATAAAAAAAATGATATATATTACTTTTCACTTGACAGGTATGACATCCTTAAAATTATTGACTAATTTATTAATACTGTTTGGAACATAGAATGAAACATTAAACATATTCTTATATATATCCTTAAAAAATTTCACTTGTGGATTTGAAATAAATGGAATAGATATCCATTGTTTACTATTAATCTTCATTTCCTTTAAATCATTATATCTTTTTAAATTGACATAAAGTATTGTTTATTTGTTCCATTTTATAACCAACATCAAACAATTCCTTGGCAAATATCTCACTATTTTTCAGTTTATCACTTTGCCAAGGAATTGCTTGATGTTGGTTATAAAATGGAACAAATAACAATACTTTATGTCAATTTAAAAAAGTTATAATGATTTAAAGGAAATGAAGATTAATAGTAAACAATGAATATCTATTCCATTTATTTCAAATCCACTAGTGAAAGTTTTTAAGGATATATATAATAATGTGTTTGATGTTTCATTCTATGTTCCAAATGATATTAATAAATTAGTCAATAATTCTAAGGATGTCATAATTGTCAAGCAGAAAAGTAATGTCATAAATCAATTTTTTTGTGATTGTATGCTATCATATATAGATGAATCTAGGTGCAGCATTGAGAAGAGATTGAGGGAGTGTGAATTGTTATATAAGTGTGTAAAAAGTAAAAATAATGGTGATTTAATGCCTCCTTCAGTTTTCTTTGATCATGAAAAAACATGTAAATATAAATTTAAATTTGATTTTGAAAATGTGAAAATTCTTCATGAGGAGAGAAAGCATAATAAAAGAAAAATTAAAGAAGCAATTTTTATAAATAGGAATAAAATGCAGTTAATAAATAGACAAGCCACTAACATTAAAATAAGGGGATTTGAATTGATGATGTTTGCTTCTTGTTTTTTTTTTTTTTGGAATTTAATGGCAAGTTGATGCAGGTTTAAGAAATTAACCTAAAGTACTTCTGCAGATTTAAGAATTGTTTATAATAGTTTGTAAACCGTTAAAGTTATTATTTCAATTATAATTACAATTTTGTTTTAATTAACATATTATATATATATATATATATATATATTGTAATGGGAACATATGACGTTACATTGTTTTTTTTTATTATTAAACATGAAAAAAAATAAAAATTCACAAATAAAACTTCTTTTGTTTAAGAATTAAAAATTGAAATTAAATATCATCTAAACTCAAATATATATATATATATAATCGCACAGATAAAAAAAAAATATTAAAAAAAAACGTTATTAAAAAAAAAAAGAACAAGTAGTTTAAAACTAAATTGTCAGTAAAGATTTAAAGATAAAAATATATCTAAGTTTGTACAAAACAAATTAATTAATGTTATTGAAAAAATAGAAATGATTATTTTAATTAGTCCAAGTGAACTAACCCTTGGGCATTTAAATGTATAAGCAATGGTCAGATAGGAAAACAATAGAAACTAATGGCCAATGAAAAAAATTCATCGGGGAAATCGGACCTCAATGGAAGGATCATCATCATCGATGACATAATGTCCATTGGATCCTAAAGTTACATATAAAAGAAAA
>JAQFVV010008640.1:0-25954 GCA_028023455.1 Epiperipatus broadwayi | reverse complement strand
TCTAGTTTCTTATTCCTATCCTTCACTGATGATAGAAAATCAGCTTGAAATAATGATCTGAGGGTGGAACTAACAATAGAGATAGTGAATGCTTACTCTGACGTTTATGTAAACAAACATACACTTTGACAGTGTTTTTGGTAAAACACAATCTATTGATCATATATATATATATATATATATATATATATATATATATATATATAAGACACAAATTCTGTAATTTGCTTTTAAGCTTGTATTACATGTTCACTAGAGGGACCTTACCACTAGCTCTAATCAAGCTTTAATTTATAAGTGTCAAAAAAGAAAGAATTCAAAATCTCTATTGTAATGTCCCTATCTCCAGACCAATTGGTTTCCAGCTGGATTTATGTGTCTGTGGAAGATTTCTGTTGATTGACAATCCTGGTTACTTTTTTTTATTAAGGTTGAGGATGGTTATTTATTTCATGGCACTATTATTAAGATGGTAGATATTTTGGTGGCCCTCACTTATTGGGCGGCTGTTATTTTCATCTCTGGCAGAGTACTGGTATTTGGACAAGGTTTGAAGTTCATCATATGTCCGATGAAGCTGTTAACAATGCATGACTGATTGATGAATTGAACTCATGGATTGAACTGACCAGATTAATTGACTGATCCAAACTGACTTGCATGTGAAAATTTAGGTCTATTTATGTAATGACCTGTTGTAATTTTTTGTAGTCCATTTTCATAGCTGCCAGAAAAAAATCAATTATCTACTGCTTTCGATTCCAGTTGATAAGAATTTAATTACATTGTTGTTTATAGATTTTTTCTTAATTAAATAGCATTGTAAACATATTGTTTTCAATCAGTTGTTATTGCTGAATTTATTTACTTTAATATTTATTTTCATGTGTTTTTCAATATTATTTTAACATGCACATGTACATGCATTTATCATTTGTCATTTCTTTGTTTACTCTCACACATATATATATTTCTAAAAGTACTCCTTTTATTTTTACAATTACTTTTCTTTTTTTCTTTAATAATTTAAATGAAAAGATATACTATAAATCTTTTAAATTTCCGCCCTTCCAATTAATTGACTTTTTTAACAAACTGTTTTTAAAAATACTCTTTAAACTGTTAATCATTTCTTAGACAAAATTATTCTACTGCAATATTTGTACTTTTATTTCAAAATAGAAAAAAAAAACTCTTTAGGTATTTATAAATAACTATCTCTTAAATTGAAACATTCACATTATTCTGATAATTTTATTTTAATAACCTTTTAAACAAAAATTATATATATGTACTGCTACGATTTTGGTACAATGTATATATATATAAATTCATAGTATTACTTCTTGAAGCTTTTGTGTAATAAAATAATAATAGCTAAATAATTAATATTTCAGTACAATAACATGTACTTTACACAGAGCTTGAGCACAAAGAACCTCTGAGGACAAAACTTATTATTGTTCTGAAGTGACTGTTATTATATTTTTATTACATGGAAGATCTGAGAAATAATATTACATGGAAGATCTGAGAAATAATACTGTGAATTCATCATTTATCCATGAGAATATTAGAATATATATATTGAACCAGGTGGTATAGTAGATCGATGGGAAACAAAATCTAACATGAACTTTTAACTCTTTAATAAAATCTAAACTTGTGAAAGCAAAATTATAAGACACTTTTATACATACAAAATATGATACAATTATTAATATAAAACTATACATTCAATCTAGTCCAATGCAATTTAAGTATTGCTCCACTGGTCCATTAGGCAGAGAAGATTAATACCCAGAAGGTACCTGTAACCGAAGCTGTATATATATATATATATATATATATATATATATATATATATATATATATATATATATATATATATATATATATATATATATATATATAACTATGACTATGTTTCAAGGCCACAGATCTTCTCAGCTGCAAAATTCAACACCTATCATTCAAAGCACTTTTTGTTTCAAAGTAAAACTTCATGCACCAATTAATTAACCCAACAGATAACTAACTTACCTTGAATGATTGGCAAACTAATTCAGCACCTAGGAAATCCCAACTAGCTCAATCAAAAATAATAATATAATAAGTTGCTGATTTAATTAGTGGCATGAGTAAAAGATTTGACTGATAAAATAATAAGTTTTAAAGATAATTTATTTTAACTAAATACTTATTATTATAATTTTTAAACTACTTTTATAAATTCTCAATTAGTATAACAATGACATTTTTCTATAATAACCATACACACATTCTTAACACATGCAATAGAATATATTACAACATAAGGCATTAAATAAAGACACAGCATTTTAAACACATACATCAATAGTTCATTTTATGCAAGCTATAGAGTTCATTTGTTTTTCTGACTCTGGAGGTTTTAAAGATTGCAATGGCTTCATTAATATCATAAATAGATTTAAGAAAGTGATTTGTATTAACTATAAGATTTTGGATGTTGAATTCTTGCTGTATGCTACTTCATGTGAGTTTTTACCAACCGGTTAGATTTGAGGCTTCTATGAAGTTTCTTATGATTGCTATTTCATGATACTCTTATTCAAGACAGTTGGACATCTCTGGCCATTGTAAATTATTAGACAGGCATTACTTTTATCAGGCAGGTATCTGATGTTCCATCAGACTGAAGCTAAAATCAGGCCATATGCTTCTGACTATTGCTAACACTGCATTCTCTTTAGGTACATGGAAAACACTGACTCTGGATATGTGACAAGACTGACTGAAGACTTATTGTAAAACTGTTTGAATGATGGAGAACTGACTATTTATGTGATGACCTGTTGTCATTTTTTTACATTAGTTTCTATACCCACCAGCTATATCCATTGTTAAAATTTGTCCACTGCTTTTTGTTTAAATTTTGATAAGATTTTAATTAATTGTTTATGGATTCTTTAATTAGTAGCCATTATTAATACCTGTTATTTAGGGATTTTAATTAGTAGCCATTGCTAATTCTGTTTTTATATAATTTATGAGTGTATGCAATCCTTGAGGGAAATTACAATTATATGCTTTTATTCAGTTTTTAATATTTAACTTTCATATTTCATTTTATTAACACGCATGCATTTTACTATTCCTTTATATTTATAATCTCATTTATTATAAATAAATGGGAAGATATTTTTTTAGTTTAGTTTTAAGATTTCTTTCCTTTTTTTTCTTTAATAGTTTAAATGAAAAGAGAGAGTACTTTTAATTTTATAGAAAAGACTTATTTTTAATTGTTATAGCTTTAACCTTTATAAATTAAACTTTCTACCCCTTTCCAATTAATTAATTAATTTTTCTGTAAAAACTTATGACAACTCTTTAAACTTTTTTAGAATATTTTCTTTTTTTCAAGTGAAATATTTTAATTCATTTATTTATGGACAAATTATGCTGCAATAATTTTAAAACTTTTGCATTATTTATGAAAATTTTACTTTTAATCATTGTGACCAACAATTTCATGTAGAGCACTCTTTACAAGTGGTACACTACACTGCTCCCCTGACAAGAGTAAAATGTGTCATTTTTGACCATTTTATCTCTGATAACTTTTTTATTAAATCCAAACTATTTGTATTAATTTTTAACTTTCTAAGTTTAATTCTTTTTTCTAGAACTATACATGCTAAGGGAATTCTGTTTTGACTATGCTTTTCTTCCCTCTAAGGCTTACAACATTGCTTACAATAATCTTGTACTAGATGATGAACACAAGGAAAACACTATTTTTGTGATACAGGGATTTTAAAATGATGTAGATGCAGAGTTGCTGGCTTATGCCAACTTACTTGTATTTGACATGAAGCTTCGTATACTGGGTTTCCATCAAACTTTGTGAAAAGAAAAGATCACTGTGAATTGCAGGATTCATCTACTATCCAATTCAACTTAGGACAGTTTTTGAATAATATGAAAATATGGGGACTCTCCCCCCAAAAGTGATTCTTGGCTTACTCTGGTTGTTCCCAGTGTGCATATTTAAAGAGAATGGGCTCTCCCCCAAAAAGGATTCCCTCTACTTTTTTTTACCAGTGATATTTAAAGAGAATGGGGATTCTCCCCTGAGAAGTAATCCTGGACAGGCTATTATGGGTACTAATTTCATCCAACTAACAGCTTTAACTTTTACTAAACCTCAATTCTATGCTTGGTATCCTCATTTCAATTAATTACAATCTCTTATACACTCCTAACTTAATCTTAGGTTTACATTTCATTTATATTATTTATTTATTTATATTAACCCTTATGAATATTATTTTAAACCATTTATTTAATTTTTTTTATTAACTTGCATGTATTAAAAAATATAGTTTTATTACACTACTTTATTATTCTTCAACATATATTTTATACTTATTTGTTTAACTTGATTACTTTAAACCATTTATTTGACCTATTTATTTACGAACTTCTTTTCTTAATATGCATTGCAAATAAATCTTTTATTCTGGGAAGCTATTATTGTTATTATTTTATGAAAACAATTCATTTTTTTAAAAATATTATTGCAGTTTTAAATAGCAAAATTGTCAGATTCAGGTTTATTACCTACATCAAAGTTTTATTCAACTCATAGCCCACTTCCAGTCCTTTGTTTCTTTTCATTACTTTAACATTCTATCTGATTAATGTCAATTACACTCAGTCAGGTGGGTTTTTTTCTTTTAACCCCCTGATATAAATTAATTTTCACTTTTTGTCTATCTCTTGCTTATAATTTGTTGCTTTGTTTTTCTCCTGTTTTGTTCTGTTTTCAACTCTGTAAATCAGAAAACCTTTATACTTATCCTGCTCTTTCTCTTTGATATAAATCTACATTTAAAATGAACATTTAGTTTAACCTTTTCATTTTTAGTTTCTTGCAAAAACTCCTTTATGTTATATTCTATGTATATTATTTCCATTTCCAAATTGCTACACTTAATGCTATCTTGTTCTACTATCTCTTGATCTACAGTTTCTAATCCATCCTTCACTTCACTTACATCTCTTATTATCTCAACTTCCTTATCAACTTCCTGACATTCTTTAACAAAATCTAACTCTATGATTTCTTGCTTTTTCTCTACCTTTCTTGTTATCACATGTCTCATTTCTCTTATTTCCACAATGAGTTCTTGCTGACTTTGCTTGAATTCATGGTGCATTTCTTCTCTCAATTGTGCCTTGAACTCTTGTTGACTTTGCTTGAGTTCCTGATCAGTTCTTCCCACAATTCTGCTTTGAACTTTTGCATTTCTTTCATCATATTTACCATCATTTTCATCAACATCTGTGTCTCACTCTCTTCTTTTTCTTTTCCCCCCATTTTCAAAAATTTCAATTTCAAAGTTTTTTTAATGCCCCTTTATTTAACTAGTTACACTTTAATTTTAAAGCAAATAAAATTAAACATAATTCTATTATCTCTTTGCTCACATCACAAATATTAACTGTTTATTTATTTTCTTAAAACAAAACATACGACTGATTCCAACCCCTTGTCCTTTTTTTACCTACCCATTCTCAATGCCCCAAATCTGCCCAAAATATCGAACAGCCTTTAATTCTCTCTTTTCATTTAAAGAAAAAATAGTATCGGTCTATTCCTTATTTAAATTATACCACTTTAAAATTCTTAATTGCAATTACACAATTTAGTGTTTCTTTGAATATTTATTTTTTAAATTTTATTTGACATTTGATTAATTAGGCATATGTCAGTTCTGCTCTCACATTGGGAATGCCAAATGAATTGGGTGATGTAGTGCATCAAATGGAAAACAAAATCTAACACAAACTTTTAACTCTTTAATAAAATCTAAACTTGTGAAAGCAAAATTATAAGACTTACTTTTATACATACAAAATATGATACAATTATTATTATAAAATTATACATTCAATTTACTCCAATGCAATTTAAGTATTGCTTCACCGGTCTTTTAGGCAGAGAAGAATAATACCCTTAGGATACTTGTAATCAAGCTGGATATATATATATATATATATATATATATATATATATATATGACTATGTTTCTAGATCACAGATATAATCTTGGCTGCAAAATTCAATTACTGTCATTCAACACAGTTTTTTGTTTCAAAGTAAAACTTCAGGCACCAGTTAACTGTCCAAAAGATAATTAACATACCTTGAATGATTGGCAAACTAAATCAGTACTTAAGCAATCCCAACTAACTCAATCAAAAATAATAATATAATAAGTTGCTGATTTAATTAGAGGCATGAGTAAAAGAATTGACTGATAAAATATTAAGTTTTAAAGATAGTTTATTTTAACTAAATACGTATTATTATAATTTTTAAACTACTTTTATAAATTATCAATTAGTCTAACAATGGTATTTTCATATAATAATCATACACACATTATTAATATATGCAATAGAATATATTATAACATAAGGCATTAAATAAAGACATGACATTTTAAACAGACACATCAATAATTCATTTTATGCATGCTATAGAGTTCATTTGCTTTTATGACTCTGGAAGCTTTAAACATTACAATGGCTACATTAATATCAAAAATGGAATAAGAAACTGTTATTTATTACCAATAGAATTTTGGATGTTGAATTCTTGCTGTTTGCTGCTTTATGTGAGTTTTTACCAACCGGTTGTATTTGAGGCTTCTGTGGATATTTCTGTGATTGCTATTTTGTAATACTCTTATTCAAGACAGTTATACATCTCTGGCAGTTACAAATTATTAGACAGGTATTCCTTTTATCAGGAAGGTTGCTGATGTTCCATTGGGCTGACGCTAGAATCTGGCCATATGCTTCCAATGACTGCTAACACTGCATTGTCTTTAGATACATGAAAAACACTGACTCTGGATACATAAGTATGACTGAAGATTGATTGTACACTGATTAAATGATGGAGAACTGCCTATTTATGTGATGACCTGTTGTCTTTTTACAATAGTTTTTGTACCCACCAGCTATATCCATTGTTAAAATTTGTCTACTGCTTTTGATTAAAATTTTGATAAGATTTTAATTAATTAATTGTTTATGGATTCTTTAATTAATAGCCATTGTTAATCCCTGTTGTTTAGGGATTTTAATTAGTAGCCATTGCTAATTCTGTTTTTATATAACTTATGAATGTATACAATCCTTGAGGAAAATTCCAGTTATACACTTTTATTCATTTTTTAATATTTATTTTCATATTCCATTTTATTAACACATACTATTCCTTTATGTTTACAATCTCATTTATTTTAAATAAATGGAAATATATATTTTTTTAGTTTTAATTTTAAGATTTCTTTTCTTTTTTTTCTTTAATAGTTTAAATGAAAAGAGAGTATTTTTAATTTCATAGAAAATATTTATTTTTAACTGTTATCACTTTAACCTTTATAAGTTAAACTTTCTCCCTCTTCCAATTACTCTTTAAACTTTTATATATTATTTTCTTCTTTTCAAGTGACATATTTTAATTTAGTTATATACAGACAAATTATTCTGCAATAATTTTATTGTTTATTAATCAATTTTAAAACTTTTGCATTATTTATGAAAATTTTACTTTTAATAATTGTAATCAACAATTCCATGTGGAACCCTCTTTATGAGCGGTACAATATATATATATATATATATATATATATATATATATATATAGTTTTTTTCAGCCAATGAATACAGATTCATAGCAATCATTAACAGCAGGATGTGTTGTACAATTTATATGGATCGCTAATTTATGTGAATTGGTAATTTGTATATTCCATTTTTTAGATAGTTGAATACTATTTTCTTTTTTACTGATTTTATGGGAATTGTTAAAAATAAATCACACCTATATATGTACAAAGGGTTAGTACAGCAACCTGCAGACCAATAGACAATGGAACATGAAAATACTTCTAAACATCTAAAATTTATAGATTTATATATTCAAGAGAATAATTAACACCCTAAATTATAAAATGATCATTAAGCTCATTGGCATTTATTGCACAATTCACTCTCAATCTCTCACATTGAAAATTTATATATTAGCTGGGATAAAAAGTTTCTTAAAGGGAAATTTGAATCTTTGTAAATATAACTCTGATAGAAAAGCTGACAGAGAGACCTATATAAAGAATCTATGTAAAATTAGTTATAATAGCAATGTGTTTTTCAACAGTAAAGAAATTTTATAACAAAGTAAAACAGGCTCAGAAACAAGAGGTATATAATAACACATAGATAAGCTTTCATACACACTGAATTTCTCACAAAAAAGAAAAAAATCTGCTCTAACATGTATAATATAAGACAGATTATTAAATTATATAAGCAGAAAATATCTCAAGATTAAATCCCTACATTGTTTATAAAGATGAATGCAGTAATGCTTTTTGTAGATTGGTATACTATAGAGACTAATGTACCAAGCATTGGCATCAGAATCTCACACCACAATTATTTTTACAAATGGTGAAAACCTATTCTGAATATAAATCTATTTTCTTAAAGCACAAACAACAGTCTAGCCATGTTTTGACTTACTAAATCTTAAGATCATTTGTACTGAACTTAGTGATAAAAAGCAAAAGTAAAAGAGGTGAAGTTTAATTCTTAATTATCATGCAATTAATAACAAAGAAAAGAGTGTTTAAATATCTAAAAAATGGAGTATATAAATTACCAATTTCCATAAATTAGCATTCTATATAAATTATTCAATGCATTCTGCAATTAATGATGGCTATAAAATTGGCTTCATTAGCCAGAAGCATGCTCAGCCATTGTAAACATACACTTAATAAAAACCTCTTCTTAGCCAATATTTAAAACTATATTTTTTATTATTTTATGTTATGTAAGTATAAAATTCATCTCACCTGTGTTATGTTATATTGCTATTGTATTAGAAATTAATGCATTAAAGTATTAGATAATATTTTATCCTATGTTCATCCATTTAAATATATTCATATATGTTATTTTTATGAGTGGTTTTTTTTTTCAGGGAAAGAGTGATAATATCTTAGATATTTTCAATTTTATGATTATTCTTATTATTTTATTTGTTTATAATTATTAAAAAGTTAAGAAAACTTTGTTATTAATATAATAAAAAAAATATTTGGTAGTGAACTACCCATGTTCACTGTTTCATTCCATAAATTAGTTTAATATTCAAATATTTTGTCAGCGTTACCTTGACCAGATATTGTCATTTCTGTAGTATTGCTGGAACGTGAATGGGGTATATTATTAGAAATTATAAAGCTAAGATCTGTCTATTTTTGTGTTCATTTGTAGCTTTTTTTAATGGAAAATTGCACTCCGAAGCACTTATTATTACCATAAAAGTTTAAGTTAAGCCCACAGTGTTAAGCGATTTTGGGTCTGACTATCTGAAAGATTGTTGTGAGGAAATGATAATGAGCAATAGCCTGTGTTTAGTAAATGTATAGAAGCAATGATGTTTTATCATCATAATTATTTTTAAATGTAGACATATGAGAAATACCATTAATAAGTGAGGGTGTGTGGTCATCATTGATGGTTTTCTGAATACATATGATACCTTAAGAGTCAGTTACATAGGTCCATTTATATATATATATATTAACACGCTCTTTATATTATATATATATATTGGATATCTTAGAAAATATTTGTTTAAAATGTCAAGGTATATATATATATTTCATTGAAACAAGTTGATTTTGCTTTTTTTAATTTTTAAAATGAAATAATATTTTTTAGCTTTGATTTTAAAACATATTTCATGAAATGTAATAAATGTAAGCTCAGTATTATTTCTTTGTTTAGTTTTTGTTTTTATTCGGTTTGTAATAGTAGCACGTTTTTGTTTGATAAATATTACATGATGCACTGGATATAATTTATTAAAGCTATATAAATGTACTGCTAAATTTTAATAAAATATTTAGAAATATATATCCTATATAAATTATTTATTTTATAATTTTGTTTAAATTCACACAAAATAATTTTATTTATATGTTAATATTTTGTTATTTGTTATGATAACCAGACCTCTGTTTAAAATATGAAACAGCTCTATAAACAAGTAATGTTGTATATATATATATATATGTGTGTGTGTGTGTGTGTGCGTCTATTAAGATTAATCTAAATAGCATAAAAAGTATATAATATCATGTAAAAGGTAAATTCGTAATTTTAAAATTTTGATGTAGTGTAATGCAATGCTTTATTTGTCCAAACCATAGAAACTTGTAGAGCTGATAATAATTCTAGTAAGCATGAGGTCTAAAGTCAAGGAGATGTTTACTAGCTTCATTTAAATTGGCTTACAATCAAAATTTTACAGTATTACTTAATTGTTTTTTATTTTAATAATCTTGTAAACTTGTAATAAATTATCACGTAGCAAGATTAATTTGAACACACACACACATATATATATATATATATTAGTTTATTGCTTATTTTCAAGGTAAATAGAAATGAGTAGCAATTAATTGCTGTATTTATAAATTTGACTATAAGCAGATTTAAGTAAGACTACAAGAATCTCTTGTAGCAATAATTTAGATTTTACACTCATGTTATTGTTTCATATTAACATCGACAGAACATTTTGAAAAGTGAAAAAAAAAGATTCATTTTTATTTATTATATTCACAGTTTCCATACTGGAAAATATTGCATTAAATTTGATTAGTTATTAAAAAGTCAGAGTTTATCTCCCAGACCACATTTACATAATCATGTATTCAGGAGCCATCATTTTGAATAAAATAAAATTAAAATAAAATACTGATGTTTCAATAAGATGGGACTTTCCTCAACTGAAAAGTTGTTGAATAGTTTAATTTAAGTTTGGTAGTTTTTTATTTATTTATTTGTGTGAGAAAACTTTTGTATACAATTGATAATTTTATTGTTGTATCATATTTGTTAATGCCATTTGTTTTCTTTGATTTTAGTATTTGAAAAAACTATGTGATGTCTATTGCCTAAAACAGTGATGATCTAATCTATTACATGCTTGTCAGCAGTGACACACCACAATGTTTTTGCTGTCACACATGTCATGTTGCCAAGTTCTTTGTTTTGATATTCAAAATGAAAATGAATGTTTTAGATTATTTTCTTTATATTTTTTTTTTACATATTATAAATTATTTTGATAAAATATGATGAAAATATAATTATTTTAGAAAAATAGTTAAGATTTTAAGAAAAATTCTTTACTTTTACACGATCATAAATTGAGAAAAATTTCAGTGATGGCTTTACTCACAATTTTTTCTTCTACATACTTTTGTGAAATTTTATTCTCAGCATTAAATAATATCAAAACCAATAAAAAAAACTGACTGACAGATGAAGTTAGTAGCACTTGCTTGGGCTTCAAGTGTATGAAATACCAACCTTCAATTGAAGATTTATCCAATAAAATTCAGCAACAAAAAAGTCACTAAGCAGGTTAGGCAAAGAATTATTTAATTTTGATTTATTAAATATAGTACATGCATTAAAATTATAATGTTTTGTTATTAGAGCTATAAATATCACAAAATCATGGATTTTTCTTGAAGTGACACACTACCCAAGTTATGCTCAGTGTTTTGGAGAATTTCGACACATTGAGCTCAAAAGGTTGGCCATCACTGGTCTAAAACATGGAGAATAAGTGTTAAGTTGTTGAGAGTTTTTAACTGGATTTACATGTTTCATTTCTTGTGGAAATTATATGTAGATGGCTCCAATCTATAGATGTGGTTAAGAACATGCCCTTTGGAATATCAGACTTTTTGAGATTTGAGAGGAAATAAATTCTTAAATTTGGTCACAATGCTATTAATCTTTTGTTTAGTGGAGGATGTGCTTTTATGTATAGCATCTCAGTACCCTTAAAATTTGTCTGTAGTCACTTTTATATGTAGAATGCATACTCCAATAACAGCATTTGCTTCTTTTTCTTTATTGGTGACATTTATTTTCACATTGCTTTATTTATAAAGATGGTATTATGATTATTCATTAATAAGGTACCACATATGAGTGTCACCAATGAAGATATATCTGGAAGAAAGAATATCTTGGATTATACATTGGCCATTGCAAAGATTTCTCCAACACTGAAATTATACTCACATGCAAAAATCATCATTAAAGAATATTTAAGGAGTCTATAGAAATATTAAAAATACAAATTGCATTAACAAACATAATAAAACTATAAATATGTGGAAGATTTTTCTCCAGAAATTTTAAATAATAATAATAATAATAATAAAACACTACCAAATTTAAGTCAGTATTAAAAAAATCTCATGATATAAATATTTCTGTAACTATCACATGCTTATTATTATTTTTACCTATTTAGAACAAGCTAGTATTTTAGTTTTATTTTATTTTACTAAAATGATGCTCCCAAAACATGATTTATAAACCATAGTAATTTCAATATATATTATAATGGTCAGGATGAATTGGAAGTTACAGTCTTACCATATCTGCCATACAGGGTGCCCCTAGGTTATTTGAACCTGGAAAATTTTTATGGTAGGCAGATACATACTATTAAGATTCAACTCTATCTTGTTATACAATCATCAGCCCATGCCACTAGCTCATGGAGATGCAGAGATTTAATATAAAACTTACTTAAAAGAAATATAATAATATTTAAAAAAAAAAGAAATAAGCCACTGCCAGTAATTAACACACAAACATTTATTAATGCACATATAAATAAAATTGAGGAATAAAATTTATTATTTTAGATTTGTTATTAATTTTTAAAATTAAATTTTTATTTTAAACAATCCACACAGATAAATTTACTAATATTTTATTAGAGTGTTGAGTATGAATAAACTACATAGATTGCATTTGAAAAAAAAAATCTATCCCTTATTTAACCTTAGGCCAAAAGTTCACATTCAAACTAATGCCAATCCATCTGATATATTGATGTATTCAATGCAGCATGAATACAATGGCACAATACCATACTGTCAGGAATGCACATCTGAACAGCATGGTTATAAAAGACATTGACTCTCATTTAGTACAGAAATGGTACATCTATCTTGTGAAAAGAACAATAAAAAAACTCCATAGGAAGGGATTTTGTTTTCTATCTTACTATCCCATTCCATAGGCTAAAGGAGTGATCCAAGGAGCAGGGAATACTGTCTCCTTCTAATGGTCAGTGAGAAATGGGATTTATTTTGCCTGAGTGTGGTATTTTATATAATCCTGCACATAGCGGATCTCATGCTACATTTACTAATTACACCAATATATCCAATCGATTAACCCAATTTAATTACAAAACAAATAACCTAAGATCAATCCTCCATTAATTTATTAATATAACTTTACAAATCTATGCAGTCATTCATGCCCGACTTAAATTTAACATTTATATAATTTAGTAATTTACTTTCTAAGAAAAAATATTTAGTTTAGTGTATTTAACTTATTTTAAAATCACACATTGTATTCAACTTATGTTTACATCAAGTAATATATTTAACCTATTTTCAGAATCTAATAATGCACAAATAATGATACATGTTTGATTTCATTTTTAAAGTTGTTTGCAATCATAAACTCCTGCCCTATTACAAACAGACCTTATACTAAGCATAAATATACATAAAAAGAATCAGAATTAAAAACAATTCTTTTTTTATGTTGCACTTCAAGTATACGATAGTCAAATATACTTAAATAATTTGCCAAAAAAGGCTTTTATATAATAATTTTATAATTTGTAATCTTTGTTGCTTGTATATATGTATTTTAAACATATTTGACTATTGTAAGCATAAATAAAAAAAATATAGTACTTCTTTTTTAAAGATTATGTTTACACTTTGGATAAGACTTTTAAAATTGCAAAGTTTATAGAAAATAAAGCTCAGGTTTGATCAAGAGAAAGTCTATAGTTCATATTTAAATAAAAATAAAGTTTGAAGATTTTAAATTAAAGAGAGTTTAAATTTCATTTTTATAATTTATACTTTCCTTTCTCTGGGCTCATTTCTTCATGATGAAGATCTGAGTTTACACAAGAGCAATTTTTTGCATATGATGATGATTTATGAAGATTTATAATGATTTGTGAAGACAGGATCCATGGAGATGAAAGCTGCCTTCAGCTGGCCGAACTGAAGGAAGCACGATGAAACAGATTACATTTTTGGTAATGGCGACAATAACTTTTTATTTTTTTTACTTTTCAGCAATGATAAATGAATTCAAAATTCTAATTTTCTAATTAATTATTTCATTTGAATTTTTCCTTTTATAGTCCTGAAGCGTCTTATCTAGAAATGTGCAGATCCATCGGGCATATTAAATAGATTTTCCTCTGAGGTCTGTGTATATATCTTGTGCGGGAAAAGCAAGTCTTTTGTTTTCATTTCTCAACTCTTATCTATTTTGTAATAATTTTTTAATGGTCATTTTGCACTAAGGATTTGTTTGTAATTTTATTTCTGTTAAAAACTCTCTTCATTATTTTTAAGATTAAATGGTTTTTATTATATTTATTTAAAAATTAGAATCTTTGCTTCGATTCTATAATTTTTTTAAGCTTATTTAATTTCAATATTTAAACTAAAGTTATTAATAAATTACTAACTCATTATTTGTGCATTTCAAACATCTGTGCTTTTAATTCATTATTAGATATTTCCAACAAAAAAATTTAAGTACTAAAATTTAAATGTAATGTGTGTATATATATATATATATATATATATTGTAATGGAACGTACTTGCTGCATTCCATTTAAATTAAAGAAAGAAGGCCCCAAACATTGGGAAAGCCAAATATAATGGAATGTATCTTTATATGATCTCAAATGAAAATAAACATATGAACTTTTGCAACAATAATCATTAGTTAACCAAGCCCCTAACTTTGATACATCAAATATAATGAATAATTAAACGAACATATTATGCTGACCACGTTGTGGTATCCAAATGTAATGGAACATACTTTTACTCCATTATACCAATCATCAGTTAACTGGGACCAACAGTTTGTGGTGCCAAATGTAATGGACAATATATCATATAAACATATTTTACCTCAAATGTAATGGAACATCAATATATGAGAAGAAAATAATGCTTCAAACATTGGATGATAAATGTAATGGAATATATATAATCTAAATGAATCCAATTGTTGAGAAAGCCTAATATAATAGATTGTATGATTTAAATGAAGAAAGACAAAATTATCCCAGTTATATTTAAATAAATTGTTTATATGCCCTTCCAACTAGCTATACATGAAATAAATCTAAAATCATACAGAGCAATGAGATTTATCATTATAATTTATTTTCAAGGTTGATATGACTAACTAATCAAATATATATCAGAAACAAAGGGAATTCTATTAAATCCAATATACACATCTAATTATGTAAATTTATGTATATCTAAACATATGAATGAATAATAATATGTGTAAGTGACCTAAAGACTAAATAATAAGTGAAATACGTAGTTATCCTCTATTAAATTGTGAATTCAATTAATTTCATAATGACTTTGGCACTAAAAGAAAAATAATAATAAAATATTATCGCTCTTTCAAATAAATTACAAAGACATTACTTATAAAACAAATAGTACATCCTTTATTTTATATTATGGTTTAATTTTAGGTAATATCAATGTTTTAAATACAAACCCAAATAATAAATATACATATATACTTGCAATAAGTATATATATTAAATGTATAAAGACATATCTGTGCTTAACAAGTAGATATCAATATAAATACAAATCCATACTTATATTTTTCAGATATTTAAAATAATAAAAAAAAAATATTATATACAGCAAATACATATAAATTATTGTTTTGGTATGCATAAGAATCATTATATAAAGTTAAAAAAAAAATGGAAATAAATTAATAATAAAACAATTTTTATAATAAACATTTGCGAATAGAAATTTACTTATTAAAATATACATAACAACTCATATGCAACCCAAACTTATAAGCCATACTTTAAGATTTTAAATTACTTAAGTGTTAATTTTGACACCTGTTAAACGTTTATTGCTGTTAGAAAACAAGACGCTTGAATTGAATATTTATAAAACGTTATATTTTTATAATGAAAAATAAAAGTAAACAAAAATATCGATCTCAAAAATATATTTATATATCATTTATACATATAAAATTATTAACTACCTTTCAAAGTTCACATGTCCAGTTTTCCTTCAAAAGTCAACTTATTCCTTTGTTTTATTTCTTTATCCATTTAATATTAGAATGCATTCTAGTGAAGGTGAGGAAATTATCACGTTAGAGAAAATTGTCAATTCTTGGATATATGTATATTTTTATCCTTCTAAAATTTCTTTCCTTGAAAAATAAATAAATAAATTGAAATGTTAAATCCAATATATTAATTCTAGTTATCTCCAGATTATTATTAGATTGACCATTATAGATTCCAGATAGCTATGTCAAATTTCGGCTTCAGACGCGATGAAATATATGTATTGAAATTTTCTTAGTTTTTTCTTTTTAAACTGCTTTGGAATAAATGAAAGAAAATGGTGCAGCCTCTTGGCTGTGATATATCCCTATTAGCCTGTCATGATTTATGTATTTACCATAGAAATCTATCTTATTCCAATATTCTGAAGAATGGTAATTTCAAAGACACAAAGTACAACAAAATTTTATCCTTCAGTTGGTTTTATTACTATCTTAATAATAATAATAATGGCTTCTTTTTTTTTTATTGTTGCTCCACGTGCTAGCAAAATGCTGTTTTGAAAAGCATTGTTATACATGTTTTATTTTAAACAATTAACATTAAAAAAAAATATCAAGCATATATATAAAATATTAAATTGAAAATTTATTCAACAGCTTTAAAAATATATATATACATAAATAATAATATTGCATTTTTTTAATAATCATTGCAAATAAAATAATTTTTTTATATAATCAACAATTTATATGTCTCCATTTATTTATAATAATTAAATATTCATAACGATGTACCATCAACATATAAATAAAATAATAACTTCAAACAATAACTATACTTAATAACCATAAACAATAATACTTCATGTATAAACATCAACTCAAAGAGATTTTTTTTTTTTAATAACAAATGACAATTTTTAAAATATAGATAGACTTATCGATATTTACAATATATATATATATATATCCTGTTATGATATATATAGTACTGCTAAGAAGGTACATGTAATAAATTTGTCTAAAATTATTAACAATAAAAAATTTCATAAGTAACACAAAAAGTTTTAAAATTGATAATGAATAATAAAATCACTGTCAGTAAATGATTGAAGTAAAAAGCATCTCATTTAAAAAAAGAGTTAAAATTTTAATAAAATGAAGTTTAATATAAAAGTTTAAAGAGTTTTCTTCATATAATCATAGATCACCAAAAGGCAAACATCAGTTATCAATATAAATTTTACAAATTAATTAATTCAGGGGGGGGGATCTAATTTAGAAAAGTTAAAGATGTAATTATAAATTTATTTAAAAAAATTATAAAAGTTTGAAATATATATCTTTTACATGAAATTAAAAATACTCTCTTTTTATTTAATTTAAAGGAAAAAAAGAAATCTTAAAAATTAAAAGAAATCTCTTTCTATTTAATTTAAAACAAAATAGATATATGTGTGCATGAATAATGAGGGTTTTAAATATAGAAAAAATAATGACATGTGTGCATGATACAAAATGAAATATGAAAGTTAAATATTAAAATAAATGAAAGTTTATAAGTAAAAATTTCCCTTAAAGTTTGCATCTATTCATAAGCTATATAAAAAACAGACTTAAGCAATGGCTACTAATTAAAATCCAGAAATAGCAGGATTAATTAAAAGGCATCTTAAGAATTTAATCAAAGCAGTGGACAAATTCAAAAACTAATTAAAGAAATGCCAACAAGGTCATCATATAAATAGGGATTTAACTTTTGTTAGTCATTGATACACATATAGAGAAGCAGTTATTCACATATCTCACTTCAATCAACCATTAGACATTTTTAATGAATACAATGCAGTGATAAGTTGTTTGTAACATGTGATGAACTCCAGCCTTAGTTCAATAGAACATCAGCAGTCTTCCCAATAGAAGCAATGCCCATGTAATAATTTGAAGCAACCAGGAATGTCTAACTGCCTGAAATAGAAGTATCATGGAATAAAAATCATCAAAATGTCAACAGAAGCTTAAAATTCAACTGATTGGCATAATGCACATGAAGCAGTAAATAGCAAGAAGCTACAAAGTCCAAAATGCTATAGGTAATAAATAACATTTTCTTATTCCAATTCTTGATAACAATTAATGTAGCCATTGCAATAGTTGAAACCTCCCAGAATCAGTTTAATAAATACTTTATAGTCACATAAAATGAAATATTTATGTGCATGTTTGAATGCTTGTAATTATATTAATGCTTTATGTTAAATTATATTACTATTGTATATCTTATTATAATATGTGTGTGCCTGAGATTATTATAAATCATAGTTTAGATTAGTTAAGAAATTTTATAATTAGTTACAAATTTTAGTAAGTATTTTAGTTAAAATAAATTATCTTTGAAAATTAATATTTTGTCGGTCAATTCTTTACTCATACCATGAATGAAAGCAGCAATTTATTATATTATATTTTTGATTAAACTAGTTGGGATTTTTTGGGCACTGAATAAGTTTACCATTATTCAGAGCATGTTAATTACTTGTAGTTAACTGGCTCCAGGAGTTTCTTGAAAACAAAAACAGTTCTTTGAATAATAGGTGTTGAATTTTGCAGCCAATAAGATCTGTGGTCTTGAAACATAGTCAACATTATGTATTTTATATACAGCTCTGGCTTGGTCACAAGTACCAACTGGGTATTATGCAGTATTTAAATTGTAGTGGAGTAGATTGAATGTATAATAAATAATTACATATTTTTTTTTGTATAAAAGTAAGATCTAGCAATTTGCTTTCGCAAGTTTCTATTTTATTAAAGATTAAAAAATTCATGTTAGATTTTGCTTTCCAATTGATCTACTACCCCATTCAGTATTATATATATATATATATATATATATGTCAACAGATGGTGTTCTACCAAAAACACCACCAAGCGTATGTTTACATAAACGTCAGAGCAAGCATTCACTATCTCTAACTTTAATTCCACTTTCAGATCATGATTTCAAGCTATTTGCTATCATCAGTAAAAGACAGGAATAAGAAACTAGATCTAAACACAAACTCTAAGCATTTATAAAACAGTTTCTATTCAGCTTGCAAGGGTGAATCTTTTAGACACGTAATGTCTTCAAACTCAGCATAGCAAGCCAGATAGCTATATGGGTCTGATATCAGTTCAGCATCACCACATAGTAGAAGCCTCTGCAATATATATCATTGCTAGAAAGACCTCAAAGGTACATTTATGAAAAACAAAAAACAAGTTAAAAACTTGCTAATGCTTGTATTTATGTCAACAGATGGCGTTCTACCAAAAACACCATCAAGTGCTTGACAGTGTTTTTGGTAGAACGCCATCTGTTGACATAAATACAAGCGTTAGCAAGTTTTTAACTTGTTTTTTGTTTTTCATATAACAATTTAATTAGGCCACGGTATTAAATAGTCCAAAATTTTAAATTTTAAATATAGATCTGGCATTGATAGCTTAACGAATAGAGACTGTTCAAGAAGCACAAGAAAATCTGCTTGAGTGTAGAAGAGATTCCTATGCATTGTCAGCTTTCAATAATAGAAAACGACAATTTAACAGTATTATTATTAATTTGGGGGTATAAATATGTTTGGCATTTTGTCATTATTGAATAATAATTAGAATGATTAAATTTATAAATCTTCTAAAAACTTTAATATTTGTGTTAATATTAAGAATACACACACATCTATAATTCGACTATATATAAATAAATCAAATCAAAGAAATAAATGACAAACTTTTATTGATTTCTTCTAGCGTTTCAAAAGTATAACCTTCATTTTCAAGAAGTACAATATTTCTTCATTTTCATGAAGTGCAAATATGCAAAATAGCACAGATTAACTATGAAAATATAGATGGGAAAATTTCAACTTTCCATTTCTTAGATATGGCATAAAATATCTCTTTTTTATTCATTGCACGTTCATCCGATATAATATAGAATGCTTCTTTCACTTTCCTATGCAATTCATGCTGCTCTCTACACATAACCCAAGGCTTATCTGGCCTGCACTGGTGACCCCAGCAATAGTACGCTGTACAAAAATATAGGGGTAAGATGGTTAACTGAGACCTTATTGTATACATATACATGATGGACCAGTCTTGTACGGACAGATGTCCTCATTTCACCATAATATGCTGCTGGGCAATTGTTATTGCTACATGCAATCTTGTAAACTATTTGCTGGGTATGTGTTGGGGGATATAATCCTTAGCATTATTTATGCTCCTGTTGAGATTAGGAGGTGATCAGTAACCCACACTATAAAATCGGTGCTAAATATTGTATGCAAGTCTCTATGAATATTTTTAATGTATGGCAGCAAAATACAGGGTTTATTCTGTTTCAGTTTATGAATAGGACCTTATTTAAATTTTCTTATGATATTGTCAATCACTCTTTTATTGTATTTTGCATTTATAAGCTCATTTCTAAACATTTCAATGTTTTCCCTTTTGTCAGCTTCAAAGCTGCACAGAATTTTGTTTCTATATTAGAATGATTTAAGGCCAGCCATTATATACATATATATATATATATATATATATATATATATGGAGTGTTCGATGATGTGGCCTTTAACATTGATAGATTTAATGTCCATTATATAACAGAAGTGATGGACCTCTATCATCACTTGAAGGTCTAAATATTTAATACTGTTAGGGCATTGTTTTGATTTGAATTTATGTTTAGAAATGAGCTTATAAATGCAAAATACAATAAAAGAGTGATTGGCAATATCATTAGGAAATTTAATCAAGGTCTTATTCATGAACTGAAACAGAACCCCGTATTTTGTTGCCATACATTAAAAATATTCATAGAGACTTGCATACAATCTTTTGCACCCATTTTAGTGTGTGTTACTGATCGCCTCCTAATCTCAACAGGAGCATAAATAATACTAAGGACTATATCCCCCCAATACATGCCCAGCAAGTGGTTTACAAGATTGCATGTAGCAATAACAATTGCCCAGTGGCATATTATGGGGAAATAAGGGCATCAGTCCATACAAGGCTGGACCAGCATATATATGCATGTAATAAGACCTTGGTTGACCCATCCCATCCCTCTATTTTTGTACAACACACTGTTGCTACAGGCCAACCAGTGCAGGCCAGATAAGTCTCAGGTTATGTGTAGAGAGTGGCATGAATTGCGTAAGAAAGTGAAAGAGGTGTGCTCTATTATATTGGATAAACATGCGATAAATAAAAAAAGAGACATTTTACAACATATCTAAGAAATGGCAAGTTTAAATTTTCCCATCAACATTTGCATATTTAATCTGTTCTATTTTGCATATTTGCTCTTCGTGAAAGTGGAGGAAATATTGTACTTCTTAAAAAGAAGGTTATACCTTTGAAAGTGCTGGAAGAAATCAATAAAGTTTGTCATTTATTTATATGATTTGATTTATTTATATATAGTCGAATTATATATGCATGTGTATTCTTAATATTAACATAAATATTAAAGTTTTTACAAATATATTCTAACACATGGATGAATGTTATATATTTATAAATCTTGTAAATGAATAATTGTAGTCAATTCCTTAAGCATATTTAAAACAATATTGAACATTCTGAGTAGTTGTCAAAAATCAAGGTAGATTAAGTCCACAAATTCTATAACACATTAATATTCATGAAATTTTTTAATTTACAATGAGTCAGTGTTGACATCCTATGTTTAGAAATCTATTAAGATAATATAAAGTTGTAATAATTATATTTATAAAGTGCATACTCATTACTTAATGTAATATTTATTAAGGCTATAACCTTAAGACTATGTGCCTCAAAAATGACAGTAGGGATCTCTGCAAATCTTTAACACAAGATTTATTTAAAAGACAAGAGTGGCAACTTTTATCTTAACTTACTTGCAGAGCTCCCAACTGTCATTTTTTTCAGGTGCATAGTCTTAAGGTATATTACTTTAAATATGAGTATGTGCTTTATAAATATTATTAAATCTTTAAAAAAATGTTAAAGCAATCAATTATTATAAGAATGATGGGATGATAACCTGGAGTTTTTGAATTCTGTTGTAACAGTCTTTTAGACCAGTATGAAATTCTCACATTTAAAATCTTTTTTTTAATTTATTTTCACTCTTAAAAAATATGTTAAAGCAATCAACTAAAAAAACCCACAGCCATTTGTAAGGTTGGGTGAATCTGATGTTAATATTAATGTTCAACAGTTTTCCAGAAACAGTGAAAATAAAGATTGTCAATCAAGAATTATAAATGTTAGCATTTATAAATATTGTAGACAAATTATTGATAAATATTAAAACATAGTCATTGAAATTATTTATAGAGTCAAACTTGAAAGAAGAACTTGTAAAAATACTTTAAAATTTAAATAAAATAACTAAGTGTTTTTTTTTTTAAAAACTTTTTAACAAATGGATATTAGTAGTAATGACTATAAGTATGATAATTGGATAATTAAAAAATAGTAAGTAATTCAGAATCTGCAGGCCTTATTAATAAAATGAGAAGAAACATATGTTAAAATTATAAGAAATAAAAGTGACATAAATAAAAGAACAAGTATCATTGTTGTTGCTAAAGAGTTAATCCTTCTAGTATTTATTTTTAGATCTAATTTATATTGTTCTTATTTTAGAGCTTTTGCAATAATTTTAGAATCAAATTCTATTTACAAATATTATCCCATCTCAAATATTTAAATTAATTAATTAATCTTTATTTACTTTTATTACTGCATTTATTTCTCAGTTTAATTTGTTATTGTCAGTTATTGGTGATCCTTATGAATCAAAATCATATTGGTCAATGAATATGTAACTCATAGTATACATTGGAAACCTGGATCAAAACCAGTAAGTCATTTACTGATGGTGAGTTGTGATGGTGATTTGATAATGAAATATATTAATAACCACAACTCCATGTACCATCTTTATACATCTAAATATATTTGTTGATGAAGAGATAATAGAGATGTAGCTCTGTTATCTGGAAGTGGTGGAAGTATATATGATATATGATGGATGATTACTCAATGCTTACAAATATTGATTTTAATAACTTAAATAAATGAAAAAGGATGCATTGTCTATTTAGCTAAAGTACCATGTTCAAATGGAATATATATATATATATATATATATATCATTCATTTATAGTTAAAATCTTCAAAGCGCATGTGCAACAGCATAATGCTGTGTTAAATATTACAGTTTACAAACATTGCGCTATAAAAAAAAATGATTTATTTACAATATATTAATATAATCTTATGTAAATTTTATTACAAAAATATCAGGCAGCAATTGTAGAAATAAAACATTATATATCACATTTTAAATAAACTATGGAATGCAACAGACCTTCAGACATCTTCATTTTCTATTCCTTGTCATATAGTCATATACTTATTTATGATTAAATTAGCTTAAATAGAATATAAATATTCAGACATTAAAATAGATATCATGTGGTAAATGTAAAATACACAGAAACCGATAAGATATAATAAAAGTAAAACACAAGCTTAATTCCTAGAGATTTATTAAATAATTCTAAATTTGTAAGATAATATCAATTAATTGTTATGGGGTATACAATGCTTTTTTTTTTACTTACTTTTTCCATCTTTTGCTTAATAAGAAAAAAACTGAATTATTATATAACTTTTTTGAAAGTAAACTAATATACTTGTAAAATATTTTATTTACATATAAACAGACTAAAAGTTTAAAATTTTTTTAAAAATAAAAATAAATACATTAATTTATTAAGTGCAAACAGACTATATAATAATAACATGAAAGGCTAAAACCTTTGTCAGAAGCGCCTTAAAAATTCTTATATGATAGACAATCAAATATAATAATAACTGCACAGGGAATTCTCAAATTAAAACACAAGGCAGAGTTTTTATGAGAAAAAGATGGTTACACCTTCCTCTCTTCTTAAATTTATATATAAATAAGCCAGTCTCAAGCAGTTTGACCCAATAGTGTGAAGCTTTAGAAACCTTCACATTTACTGTGCTAAATATTATATATAAATAAACAATGTGAAATCTTTCAAATTACTATGAAGTAATTTTCAAATCCAATGAATTGAGATAACAAATGTAACAATTTTTTCTTGTAAAATCTCTGTATCGTGTTTTGACCTGAGAGTTTCCTGTGCAGTCATGAATACATTTGATTGACTGTCATATAAGCATTTTTAAGGTGCATTTGACAAAGGTTTCAGCCTTTCACGTTATTAAAAATAAAAATAATATTTTTTTTCTAAAAACAATATTAGCTTTTTGATAACTGTGAATAAGGCATTCATTTAAATGAATGGAAGAGTTGTAATTTTTATCATTGTGTTTGTTAGTGTCAAATCAACACATTAACAACATACTATTATTTTACTTTATAAATGGTAGAGCTCTTGAAAGTAAAGCATCATCTTTTAAATTAGACTGTAAATAAATTTACACATAATTTTATTTGCTTGTTGATTATTTTTTTTAAATTTATTGAATATTTATTTTTTAAAATATATTACAAGTTGACTTGTGCCTTATTTAAGATATAATAACTTTTAAATATAAATTAATCAAGTGAATATTTTTGTGATATCAATCATATTTGTCTGTTTTGAAAGAAATCCCAACTATTAGTTTTAATTTTTTATTAATTGATATTTTTTCCATTTTCAAAATAGTGAACAAGTATAAAGAAATAATCAATAATAAATTTTACTTTGTTAAAAAATAAAACAAAAAAATGATTTTTAAAAAGAATATATATATATGGCTGCAGAAAGGGGTTTGCTATTAACTGAAAGGAGACCCTTTGATTCCTCTTGGAGGCCTTAAAGGAACCGAGCAGGGCAAATTCCTAATGTCCACTCCATACGTTCTTGTCGTTGCAGCTGTTATTACTATATGTTTATTCATATAGTATACGAACATGGATGGGCTGCTCACCAACACGCATTAGCCAGCGTGGTGAGTTTATTGGCTTTTTACCTCTGAGTTTAAGATCAAGAAACACCATGGTCTTTCTTCTCAGTGCCTGATAAGGCAGAATGAATGTTTGTGTAAATGATAAAGATTTTTCCCAATTATACAATTATGACAGACAAAAATAAAGCATGACCCTTAATCCCAGGAGGCTGTAAAGTCACCAACCAAGGCAGCGGTTGGTGGCCGAAGGCGGAGGGTGCTAAGAATATCCTGGAGGCGGACCCAGGCTGCCATTTGATGATGACTTTTTATTTAGGTACTTACAACTGCAGATCACTTTCAAGTGAAGGAAGATTGCAAGAATTAGAAGAAGAACTCTCTTATATTAAATGGGATATTATTGGACTTTTGTGAAGTTAGAAGAAAAGGTGAAGAGACAATTGATTTAAAAAGTGGACATATGCTCTATTATAAAGGCACAAATATTGGAAATACAAGTGGAGTAGGATTCATTATAAATAAAAAGTGGAAGAACAATATTGTGGAGATTGATGGTGTATCAGACAGAGTGGCAAGATTAGTTATACAACTTAATAGCAGATATCAAATGCAGATAATTCAGGTTTATGCCCCAACAAGTTCTCACAG
>JAQFVV010008639.1:0-25966 GCA_028023455.1 Epiperipatus broadwayi | reverse complement strand
AAAAATTTTATTAGTAATAAATAGTGATTACATTTTGATAATGGATAAGTTAATGAATAAATTGTACAATAATATTATAAAAAGTTCTGATTAACATATGGCTGGAATATGTTAGTTAGTAGTTGTTATACACTTATGTGGTTAGGTATAATGAAGGGTTTGTGTAGAATATGAGAAACTGAGAACTTGATGAATGTTATTAGCTTTTTTTTTTTTTTAATAACACGACTATTTTCTTTTTAATATTGTCTATTCTAGAATTCTGGGTAGGTGGGAGTTGACAATCAGGAAAAGGATAGAGCAGTTAGAGACCAGGTGTCATCAAAGACTTTACTGGAGGCAAGGAGCTGATCACGTTTCTTGATTTTTTTGAGAGTCTGGTAAAACAATGGTATGATTTGTGGCGGGGGTAATTCCATGAGAGTTTTGCATCTCACTATCCATATGGAATAAAGGACAAAGATAGAGAGCCTTATTATTGAAAAAGTTCCACTATTAATGGCATTTTCAAGTGAGAAAATCATTTCAGATCTTATGTAAGAATTGATTATGATTATATCTTTCAGTATTTTAAGTCTTGGACAGCGGTGTATAATATGGTCTGTGGTTTCATCTTCACGAGCACATAAACCACATATAGGGTCAATGCTAGTAAAACCTCTTTGGTGATAAAGAAACCAATTTGTGGGAAGCGCATCAAGATTAATTTTAATGATGAAGTCCAGGAATTTGGGTTCAAGGCTCCATCTTTTGAAGTGTGTAATGAGTCTTTGGTTGGTTATTTTTAGGCTGGTTTTAATGGGTTGTTGATTATAGTTGATTAGATTGTATGCTTCCCACAAAGTGATTTTTTGGTTAAGGTTAGAGGACATCGTCGGGTTATAAAGTTGTAGATGATCTATTAGCAATGATATCCATGAACTGGAAAAGGGCGGGGGACGATCAGTTGGTGTAATTTTTTTCATAATGTTGGAGTATCCATAGGAGAGGATCAGATTATGTAGAATATTGTGAGTTTTTTGTAAAATGATTGCCTGTATTGAGTGGAATGACAGTCCATTGAACCTGCGTGGTCATTGGATACCTCGCAAGCTAATGGCAACAGTCCTTCCTCTCCAGAGAAGTTTGGTGCATAATCGGTTAATTTTATTTTGAAACTGTTTAGTGATTTTAATGAATGGAAGATAATATGAGATTTTTGGCATTATGATCATGTTGAGGAGGCTAACCTTTCCATATAATGAAAGGTATACTCTAGAGAGTGAAGTGGTGATGGCTTCAGTTGATTGGAGGATTGCATCTTGAATCATTCTTGCCATTGCAGTTGGAGGTTTGAAGATTGGGAAGCCAAGGTATCTTTGTGGTTTAGCAGAAAAGGAAGAGTTGATTTGTTTACCAGACATTATCTTCCAGATGGAAGATTTGTTAAAATTTATTTGTAGGCCAAGTTTCACTGTATTTCTGTTTAAGATGTTCATGAGATGGGGAAGGTATTTAATGGTGGGAAGCACAACCATGATGTCATCTATGTATGCGAATACATTGAAATCTTTATTGAGAGAAGGAAGGAATATTCCAGGGAGGTTTTTTTCTATATCCACCAGAAGAGGGTTGATGTATGCTGTGAAGAAAAGGGCACTGAGCGGAGATCCTTGAGGGATCGACTTGTATGGCTTGAAACCTGGAGTGATCTTGCCATCAAGAGAGAGAAAAATCTCTCTGTTGTTGAGCAGATTGCTGATAATCTGAACAATTGCAGCTGGAATGTCGTATTCCATCAGAATATCCAGAAGGGTGTTGATCTGTACTGAATCAAATGCTGCTGCAACATCCAGTTGGACGGCAATAGGTTTGGATTTACGATATACTCTGATATGATTGAACAGTGCAGTTATATTGGACATAGCATGCGAGGTTGATGATCCCTTTTTTCCGTATTGGTTTGGCGAGATATTGCTAAGAATTTGAGGTTGGATTTGGTCCTTAATGACTGACTCTATAATCTTGATAAGCAGTGGGGTCATGGATATTGGTCGGATACTGTTAATGTCGTTTAGTGGTTTTGCTTTTTTAATAAAAGGCACAAGTGCCACAGGGTAAAGATCTGCTATGTTTCTGTAGCCGGAAGCTAGGTGATCTATCATTTTTTTAATAATTGGAACAGTGAATTGACTGAGGTGTTTGAGAAGGAAATTTGGGATGCCGTGAAGGCCAGGATGAATGCTGTCAGGGAGTGATGATATCTTCTTTTTAATTTGGATTTCTGTGATGCCATGTTCGCTGGGGTCTCCAGCATCCAACCAGCTGTTTACTGGAGGGGCTCCATCTTTTTGCATTAATTGGCAGAATTGTTTGCTGATGTGCTGCATCATTGGATAGCCAATGAGATTGGTACCATTAGTATAAATGGATGTGGGAGTGATTTGTTTTTTATTGTAACCCAGTGCCCATCTGAGGTAGTCTCTCGTCCAGCAGTGTTGTTGTGCTAAGAAGCATTTGGCTCTTCTGATGGAAATATATTCTGCAAGGGATTTTTGCTTGATTTTGTAGAGGTTTTTAAGGAAGATAATTTTTTCTGTATTTGTGAAATTTTGCTGTGATGCTTGAAGTTGTATATTAATGTCTGTTAGGTCATTTAGAAGACCATTTGGTCCTTTGATTTTCCTGGTGTGGTGATTTAATATGGACTGAAGAATTCGATGAAGGAAAACCAGCCCTCCTCAGCAGGGAGGGAAAGGATGTTTATTTTCTGGAAATAGATGTATGACTCAGACACTATCGCTTCGGTCATGTTTGATTGGGTGATCATGCGCATGGTTTTTCCAGGTCCATCTATAGGTGTAGGGATTGAGATAGGCGTGAGTTGTAAGATCAGAGCCATATGATCGGAGAAAGCAACAGGGGTTAAGGCTGCATCAAGGTTGAAATGGAGGTCTGGGGTGTAGTAAACCAGATCAATTAGGGACTTTTTAGTTTTAGTATAGAAAGAGTAGGCTTCGGGTGGGAAGAAGCCCTCTCCACACATTAATCTGCGATTTATTAGATGCAAAAATCTCTTGTTGAAGTCATTGTAGGTGGTGTTAAAGTCTCCGAGAAGAATGGTAGGGGAGGCTCTGCTAGCGTTGATGGCATTTAGGATATGAACTATTTTTAGATATTGAGAGGTGTCTTTGGCTGTATAAATATAAGCTATGATGATCGGATAACCCCAATAATCTATTTCTATAATAATAATATTGGCATCTAGGAATAGAATGTTGAAACTTTTTGGTGGTGCTGATTTGCTAAGAAGAATACCGACTCCACCTGAAGCTGAATGGCCGATGGAAAATCTAGTAAATCCGAGAGAGGAGAGAAGAGATATTATTTTATGGTCAGTCTTATAGTGATGTTTGGTTTCGCCCATAAGAAGTATATGTGGGGAGCAGAGTGAGAGCCAGTTTTTAATAGCAAGAACTCTATCGATTGAGTTGATGCCGCGAATGTTTATGCCAGCTATTTTGCAGAACATGATAGATTAATCCAAACCGTCCTCAGCAAAGTGATCCAAGTGAATGTGGGACATCTCTATATTAATGAGGTCTGATGTTGTTAGGCAGTCAGAGACTTGTGCTTGAACTTGTAGATGGCTTGGTGATATATTTGTTGGTTGAGGAATCGCATCCATGAAGTCTTCGGTGTCTGATGGAGTAGAGTAATCTGTCTGAGATTCATCGGGAGAATCAATGGTATCTAAGGTTGTAAGATCCATGGTTTTCCTCTTTTTTTCTATGGATTTGTGAAGCTTTGAGTTGGATTTATCAGAGATTTGTTTGTTAGAGGGGGTGGTGAGTAAAGTACCGGGTGGGAGCTGTCATCATCAGAGCTTGATTTATCTGAGCGAATTGATTTTCTTTTAATTTTCTTAATTGTATTTTGGGTATTTGTTGTGTCAATTTTTTGAGGATTTTGAAGTTGATTAGTGTTGTTTTCCTTTTCCTGTTCTTTTGATAGTAGTGTTATTTTATTGTCATAAGATTTTTGTTCGAATTTTAGACTTGAGACATTCTCTGTTTGCTGTAACAGTTGTGAATCTTCGATCATGCTGACTTTCGGGTTGGGTGTTTGATGGATCTTTTCGTCTGGTAGGTTAATTCTTGCAGGAGTTGAAGAATTGCAGTTAGTTTGTGGTTCACTCTGTTTAGGGTTGTTATCAGTTGTTTTAAGCTGGTTAGGAGTTATATTGGAAGAATTGTTTTGACATTTTTTGAGTGTATTTTCTTCATCGCCTGGGTTTATCTTGTTCTCTTTAGATGGTTTGGTCATATTATCTTCTTTTGTAGAAAGAGTTTGACCTAATATTATTTCTTGGGGATTAGTATAAGTTGTTTCGAATGTTTGATCTTGAGTATTATTAGTTTGCGTGATTGGTTTAGGAGCAGTATTTGTTGTTGTTTGGTTCTCTGATTTACTACTATTAGTGTAAAGGTTGACGTTTGTTCTTTCTTGAATATTTTCATTTTGAAATATAGTTTTGGATGTGGAAGGTTTTGTTGGAGGATTTATTTGAATCTGAATATCTGGGTTTGTGAGGTTGCTGTTTGAATTAGTCCTATGTGATGATTGTCTATTTAAGGACTTGTTAATAGGTCTACCAGGACATTTGTGAAATTTATTCATTTTAATACCACAGTGTGTGCATATTCTTGCTGCACAGTCTTTAATGAGGTGTGTTCTTTGAAGGCAGAAGAAACATTGTGGTTGTACTCCTCTGAATGTCAAAACCATAGGAGAGCCTCTTGCTGTAATAATAGTGGGTATGTCAGTGGGTATAATGTTTTTCTTTAATGTAAGTGTGAAGGTAACTGTATTGGACAGGATTTGATCTTCGAAGTGAGGATTTAATAGGTGTTTAAATTTGCTAACTGAACCATAATTAATAAGGATGTCTTGTATTTCTTGTTCATTTAAGTGGGCAAGGCAGTTTTGAATTCTGCCAGATAGTGTAACTGGACGGTTCATATCTATGGAGCATAGTATATAATTTCCTAAAGATTTGTAGTTATTTTTAAAATTCATTCGGTCTGCCCATGTTTTAAACTCTACGATCACATAGCGGTCATTGGGATGATTAAGGATCATGTGAATGCCTCTGCCTAATTGCTTTTGATTGATTAGACTGTAGAGTTGTTCTACAGGGAATTTATATAAAGCACATTGATGATTTGTTATGGCTAAGATTAAAGACTTATCGCTGTAATAGTTTGCAAACGATTTATATAGAGAGTTGGGTATCGTTTTGTTGAACTCATTGTTTATTTCTAGGAACATATCATCGTTAATATTGTTTATATTAAAAGAGACATTTTCCTGCGTGTTTGATTCTTTTTCTATGTCTAATTCTGTGAGATTCAAATATAATTCGTTGAGATTATCGGCCTTAATATTTTCAGAGATGCTCTCAGAATTTTTTGACCTTACGATATTTGCATACGTAGTGGGATTTTCCAATATTGATATTGAGGTAATTGGTTTAGCTTGCACGTTAGCTGATGTAGCAATGGATTGTTCTGAGCTAAAATCTTTGATTGTTTTAGAATGAAATTTATCAGTTTTATAATTTATTTCTTCTTTTTTATTTTTAAATTTACTGTTGACAAACGGTACTGACACAGTACTGGTTTTGTCGACCTCTGGTGGAAAATGTTTTACTTTAAAAATTTCGTCGGTATCATTTTGTTGGTAATTTTGTTTATTTCCAGATATAGTTTTAATTGAATTGTTGGGCAAAGGAAATTGCTCATTATAATCTTCTGTGGTTGAGTAAAGGCTTCGGAGAGGTAATGATTGGTTTTCGCTTGTATCAATAGTTTCGCTTGACGAGATATTTATTCTATTGTTTGTATTAGGGGTAAGTTGAATATTTTCTAAACTTTTGTTGATATTTGCAATGGAATTTTCTTTTGATTTACTCATTTGTGGGTTTTTATTTGTTGTAACGGGTGGTTTAGATGCATTTAGATTAGATCTAAGGCTATACAATTTACGGCCGATGACCGCATTGTTGGGTTGAATGCTGAGATCGGGGCTTACTTTATTTTTAGTTTTATCGGTTATATTATCACTTTCCATCATATAAAATGATTAAAAAGTTGACTTACCTTGAATAACAGACGTAAAGGTAAAGGGACAGTCGTCCCGTCTTCCTAAAACTGTAAAACACTAAGGGACGCTTTTTAAGACTAGTTACGAAGATGGCTGCCAAAAGCGGAAGTGTATCAACCTGTAGTTGACATTTATTTTTTGATCTTTAGCTATATAATTATATTATGGCCCTTTTCTTCTATACAAGATGATAACTGAAAGTTACGTTGTGCTTATACATATTAATTCTTATTAAGCGCAATGTCAGCACGTAATACATAAAACTATGGAGTTAATTAAATCATAAATACTTAATTATTTTATATATTAAAGAAAAATAATATTAATTTTATCATTTTCTTGATTAATCTTCTTGTAATATCTATTATTTAAAAAATAAAGTTTTATTATTTATTTTCATCAAACATCTGCATTTTCTTTAAAAATCGATAAAGATCAAAGTGCAAAGTTTTCATACATAATTAGCTCAAAATCAAAGGATATGCTTATTTAATTAACAACAATGTTCTAGAAGAAAAAATATAAAAATATTTACTCTAGACTTCAAAAACAGTCTTTTACTTTGAAACATGTGTTTTATATTAATTTAATAACATTAATATCATATAAAATGTATATTACATTTTAAAAGAACTCTGAAGTTCACTCTCATAGAAAAAGAAAGCCTATCATTATTGTTTTTTCTTCTCAAGATTACACCTATATAATAGCCATATATGAAATAAATATCATTATTAAAATAGACAAATGCACAATTAAATAACTTCACTATAACCAATTTATAAAGAAAGAAGAAATATCAGAAAAAATTATTTAAGTCTGTGAATTTATTTCAAAGGAAGATATATCTGTTTCTTGTGTTTGTGTCAAACCTCATTAAAGTAAAAGTGTTATATTCCAAGAGATATTATATTTAAATATATTGAAAAAGTTTTAAAAATACTGTGAATGTAGTTTTTAGATCGATTACTCAAGAAATAATTTTTTATGTTATTCTACTGAAAATGCATTGCAAAAATTATTATATCATCTTTAAATTAAAAGAGAAATGTAATCTTTATTTTTTGTATATTTTTTCCCAATATAATTCTGTACTAAAATGAATAATTATGTTTATGTTTGCATTATTTTGGACAATAGTAATGCAAAGCAATAAAATAAAATATTACTGCTGATAATTTTTCTATTATTATTTGAATTTTTTTAAAAAGGGAAAATTATATACAAGAAGTAAATTTGAAATAAGTATGTGAGTATATAAGCTTTAAGATTAATTTAATTAATCTTTCTCGATATTAATAATTTATATGTCAATGCAAAACTGCAAGATAATTGTATTTATTCATGGTAAGGAGAAATAAAATTATTACTGACAGATTATAATTATTATTAATATAAAGTTGAAATAATATTATCTAAGTCCTATACATGAAAATGACAGTTTTGAAATTATTTTTGTCAATGTTAATTATATATATATATTTTTTTTTTTTTAAAAAAAAAAGCAATTTAATTAATTATCCAATAAAATAATTTGTATTCAAAACTAAATTATGCCTATTGTCTCTTTTTTATTGCATGCTCATGTTATAAAAGTATTTTGGGGATTTTATAATTGAAATATTTAATAGAATATCTTAATTGTATCTCACAATAATGTTAAATAATATTGTTTACTGACTGAATGTATCCAGAAAAATCATAACTAGAGAAGTCTTTAGGGATATCATCATTTTTAAAATTTTCATTCTTGACATCTAAGAAAAAGTGACATAATTATTATTTATGAATTTTCAAAATAATTTTGTAATTGGACTTTAGTAGCATCAGATTTCTAATATTTTATTTAAACATTCACACTATTTAATGGTGTTCATTCAATTTATTATATAAAGAAATGAATTCATAGTTAGTAATCAAATGTGGGAAGATTAAATTTAACTTAAAGCAGAATGTCCATGATCTGATTTTATAGGTACCTATTATGTCTTCATGATCAGCTATCCAAAGAGGCATTTACTTTTTTTTTTTTATTATTTGTCAATCTCATGAATAATAACACTGTTAATATTCCTATTTCCCAATCTATTTGTAAAAAAATATTTGATACCACAAATTGTATATCTGTTTATTTAATAATGAGTTTAGTTTAACCATAAGACTAAGGTCAGTTGTTTTAGTATTATTAGAATATTGATTGAATGAGAATAACATCTAATCTAATGGTGTTGTTATACTATGTTAATAAATCTAAAGTCAGCTTTCAATACAGAATGTCTTTAATTAAAATTAAGCGATAACTGACTGTAATAATTATTAGTTGTCTATACCCTTTGATGAAATATAATTTTAAATTTTACCATGTTTTGTACATAATGATTTCAAAATAGCTTACAATTACCCTGAAATTATATTAATATATATAATTCAATCTCTGCATTGTAATACATTAATAAATTTAATCCTTATATATGATCTAGGTTAAATTACTAGAGGGCTCATTCTATACTGTTTTGTTTATTGATGGAGTTGCATTAATTTATATATAGAACATTGGGGATTTTCAGTGACTTAAAAATAAATTTTATTTTGTTTTATATACCCCTTTATTCTGGTTAGTGAGAACAATTTGTCGCCCCCAAAATAGCATCATAAATTAGACTTCACATAAAAAATAAGTAATTATAATGAATTCCTATGGGGAAAAAATTAATTTCTTACTTTATATTCAAAATGTATAAAAATTGAATTGAAAAAAAACCTTAAATCACAAAAAGTATTAATTAATCAATAAACATTTCACTAAGGATATTATCCTGTGGGTAAATACATTGTGTAAAACATTTTAGCAACTTTATATATATATAATTCTTTTATTGATAGTCAATCATTTTACATAGTAAGAGAATATTTCCTGATTCATGATATATTTTATTAAAGCGTAAAGAAAAGAGGAAAAAAACAATTTTTGATGAACTTATATTATCAAAGTTTTTTATTTTTATAATATCTAATTATTAAATCTTTTTTTTCATTGTTATTACTTTTTTAAAAAAAATAATACTTGCAAATTTATTTATTTTATAAAAATGCAATAAAACAAAATTAAAATTTGATAAAGAAATGTAATATTCAATTGATTGCTGAGATCTTTATAATATGATTTTTTTTTATGATAATGTAAAGGTGTATTTTTTATGTTTATGATTAAAGCTACAATTATTCTGATTATCAAAAATAAATTATAAGGTTATTAGTTTAAAATTTAATGAATACATGATATTTTGTATGCTTAGTAATCATTGATTATATAAACTGCATAATACACAAAATTATTTTTCTCTTTTTTTTTTTTGTACGCAAAATAATTACAATTATGATTAGTGTATTTTTGCTGTAAGCAAAATAACTTTCATAAAATTTTAAATACATAAAACCAATTAAATGAATATATTTTATCTAATATACATTATCTTAAAATTTAATATTAATTCATTTTGTTGTTGTATCTGATCAAAATATGTTTTTGATTACTTATGCTGAATGAAACTTGTATTTTTGTATTTTTTTTTTTTTTTTGCTTTTGTTGTTGTTAATAATGAAAATTTTTATTTATTTTGAATGTGTCATAAATGAAAGCACTGATTATCTTGCAAATATATTGGATAAAAGTCAAATAAAATACATCAGTGATATTTTAATTCTACAATCAAAGCATAATATTGTATATTATATAATGATTAAAACTCTGTGGCTATACTGTATATTTTTAATATTGTTGTTGCCATTACATTCTTGTTAACATAGCTTTAATTGAGTCATTATTCTCTGATAACATCAATCCTACAAAATGGTCACCATTTATTTAAAAATGCTGTTTGTTTTTAAAAAATATAGTTTTGATTTTTTTTAAGAGCATTGTAGCAAGTAATCAATTGTAAATCATATAGTAGACACAAATTAATGAAGATTTCTATGGTAAATTCTCACATAAAGATCCAAAATTAATATGGTAAAGATGTATTTGTATTTCACTACATTTTATTTTTAATATATCAATTAATATATCAATTATAATTCCATCATTACCTAGATATTTTTCTTTCTTCATAAATTTAATTGCATGTCTCACTTCTTCATTTAAAATTCTGGGCAAATAAGAAAATAGAATAGATATAGGAGGTACTTGTTCTTTATTACTATATAATTCTTGATAGACATCTTCTACCCATTTCATGATGTCATCTCTCTTTTTAGTAATTAATTCCATCTTTTTTTTTTATTGCAGATATAAATTTCCTACCAATATCAAAATGTTGTTTTACACTTTTAAGACTTTTATTTTCTTCTACAGCTTTCCTTGCTAGTTCACAGTTATACTTTTTTATAATGTTTTCAACTATTTTTCACACCATTTTATAAAATTTGAGGTATTGAATCTTTTTTAATGCATCATTTTTGTATATTTTCATATTCCTTTTTTTCATAAATTCTCTAGTCTCAGTAGAAATTTTATTGGTCAATTGCTGCTTCTTTCTACCAGCTATCTTTGTTGCAGTTTTTAAAAGTGTATCAATTATTTTGTTATTAATTTCATTCAAATCTTAATCATGTTCAAAATCTACTAATACATGAAACTGATTTGCAAGTTCTAATTTAAATTCATTAGAATGTTTCTGAAGATTAGAAATATCAACTGTAAATATTGTTTTTCTTAATAATTTTGGTCTCTTTAGTTTTGCATTATTTTGATATATTAAAAGAAGCAGGTGAAGAAGTAGAAAAATAATTTAGCAAAGTTATATATCAAATGTCTAAATGGTAAAGGTGTACCAGATGATTGAAAGAATGCAATATTAATATTAATATTTAAAAAACATGATAAAGAAGATATTAGAAATTACAGACCTATCAACCTTTTTTCAGTTTTATACAAAATTTTTACCAAGATAACTACAACTCATCTACAGAAAACATTGGATTTCTACCAACCAAGAGAACAAGATGGATTTAAAAGTGGTTTTAGTTCAGTAGATCATATCCAGGTATTGAGAGAAGTTATAGAAAGGACAAATGAATATGAGTTGCCATTATGCTTTGGATTTGTATTATGAAAAGGCATTTGATTCTATAAACATTTCTTCGGTGATTAAAGCATTAGATCATCAAGTTATAGATCCAGGATATTGTCATATTTTGAAGAATATTCATTAAAATGCAACAGCAACAATTAGATTACATAATGACACTAGGAAAGTCAACATTGAGAAGGGTGTAAGACAAGATGACTCCATATGAGTGCTGCAAGAAGTATTTTGTGGATTAAAATGGGAAGTTAAAGGAGTAAAAATAAATGGAGATCAGATTATTTAAGTCATTTAGATATTGCAGATGATGTAGTTGTTTTTTCAAATAATGCTTTAGAGCTGCAGGAAATGTTGCAGTAGTTATCAGATGAAAGTAGGAAAGTAGGATTAGAGATAAATGTTAAAAAGACTAAAATAATGTTCAATGGATTTTATCAAAATATAAAAATAAAGGTTGATTATAATGAGCTAAAAGAAGTTAACAGCTACAAATACTTTGGTCAGATTATTAATATGGATAGAAACATAATGGATGAAATTAATCATGTAATTAAACTTGGTTGGCATGCTTTTGGTAGTAATAACTTGATAATAAAAGGAAATATGCCTGTGTTTGAAAAGGAAAGTTTTTAATAAATGTGTTTTACCAGTTCTTATTTATGGATCTGAGACTTGGACACTTAATAGAAGAGAAATACAGAAACTTCAGACCACTCAAAGAAGTATGGAGAGATGCATGTTAGGAGTAACAAGAAGAGATTGAAAAGGCAATATATGGGTAAGAGAACAAACAGGTGTTACTTACCTCAATGAAAAAATTAAAAGACTGAAATGGAATTGGTCTGGATATATTGCTAAAAGAGATGAAAAGTGATGGACAATTAAAATTTTAAATTTGATTACAAGAGATTGTAAAAGACCCAGAAACAGACCACATGTGAGATGGCTGGTGAAATAAGAAAGTGTGCAGGGGTGATATGGAGAAGTGAAGCTAAAGATCAGAGAAGATGAATTGTACTTGGAGAGACCTTCATCCCACAGTGGATTGATAATGGTTGCTGTTGATGATGATGATGTTTTACTTTATATATTTATAAAATAAAACACAGTAAAATTATATTCCACAAGAATGTGTGGCCATAATAATTATTAATTGTCCACACACTTTTGTGAATATGATTTTACATTTCACTATGTTTTAACTAAAACAATAAAATGTAAAAATATATTCCACAAGATTGTGTGGACAATTAATAAATATTGCAGCTTAACATTGATCATATACTCTTGTAAAATATAATTCAATATGTGTGTATGCATTTATAACAAACACAATTGTACTATAATTTATTATAATCTATCATAAATTGAGTTATTTAGTACAATCCTATGCAAATGTAAATAATATCACAGCTAAAAAACTCAGAACATTATTGTTTATTACTTATATTTAAGTTGGTGATTATTATATATTTGTCTATAAAGAATTGTAAATAGAAACAAAAATATGTTTGCAATAAAGGTATGAATGTGGTTGATGTAATAACAATGGCTGGAAAACATTATATACAATAATTTGTTGTGTGAGTTATTTTACATTTCAAAACCAAATAAAAGACTATATAAACAGAGCAAAACTCTCCATACAGTATTGCCACCTGTGCTAAACAGAGTAATCAATGTGATGCTTAATGGTTTAAAAGACTATATGTTCAGATCTTTGACTCATCTAAAAAAGTGTAGGCAAGAAATATGTGTAGAGTAGAGAGAAATAGTAAAGAATTTTTTTTTTAAATGGTTGAGAATTTTCTAAACAAAATTATAACTTTTTATGTATATGATTTATAACCTAAATAACTAAAACAATTTTGATCAGCAATTTGGTATCTAACTAAGTTTAATTAAACTGAAATTGTTTAAAAATACTATAGATTAATCATATTATTATAGACCCTAAAGCAAAAACATGAATGTAATAGGATGCGATTTTAATCGCTGGTAATATATATATATTGAGCCGATAATTTTGTTCAGCTTATGTTATAATTTCTGTGCATGTAAATTACATATATACACATATGTATATTAGGTATAAATAAATAAATGCTGTGTGTATAGAAAGTTTTTTTTTAGAATTAGTTATTAGTCTTTTTATAGTAGATTTTTGGTATTATTTATTAGTTTTTTTATTGGGGTTTGAAAAAAAGAAAGAAAAGGCAAAATGGTAGATTAATTATTTTTTTATATGATTGAGAGATTAAATCGAATGTGATATTAAAAATATATTTTTGGTTGTTTTTGAAAACAATTTTTAATTAAATTTTCTAATCTGAAGGGGGGGGGGGAAGAGTTGTAGTTAATTCTATTGTCATGGCTTCTAGTTAGCTGGTGTTAAAAAACTAAAAAAAAAAAAATTAAAGAAATGCGATCACTGGCTGGGAACATGATCAGATAAAAGGACAATGGAAAAAGGACTATAAGAGACAAACCTATTGTAGATGGAATTATTAATTTTTCTCATAACAGAAAAGAACTATTTGAAAAATAAAAATGTTAGAAGGCTAAACAACTAAAATCCGTCCCCAGCCAGGACACTAGCCAATTTCTGGATTTCATCACTGATAAACCACCGAAGAGAAAGCGAAGTTAAGCCGGAGGACAAAATGCGTTACTGTGAATCAACTCCCAAAGGATCCCAAGGAATACGTATGGACACTGATCGATCAGGGTAACATAAACTTTGTTTTTTTTTGTAATTGAACTATTGATTGCTGATCCATAAAAACATATCTGATTAGGATTGTATCGAATCAGCCCATGAACTATACGCTGCGACAATAGAAGGGGTTTTGTCATATATATATTTATAATGTGTACAATAACATTGTTCAATTTGTTTATATGTTTTGTTAAAAAAAAATTTTTGTTTTGAGGGGTTTTTTTTTAAATAACTTTTGATGAAATTCAAGACTATAGTGGAGATTAAGAATACAAATGATTTAAGAAGGAAAAGAAAAAGTTTAAGGGTGGAGTAAATATTGAAAGAGAGGGTAGGGGTTTAGTATAATAACTATCTCCTAATAGTAAGTCACTTAGACATTGCACCGATCAAGATTCAGATCGGTCTGGGGCGCTTATATATATATAAGTAAGAGCGCATGTTCTTTCGAGAATGAAAAATATATATTACTCTTCACCTTTGTAGGTTTTTTTTATATAAAAAAAAGAGAGAAAAAGAACGATAATGTTAGGCATGTTGAGGGATTACTAAGAATGGATTTCTATCTGGGGTCTTGAATAAAAGTAAAGTAAAATTTATAATAAACCTGATTATTATTTGAAACATATGTAAGTGTTCATGTTTATTCCTTTAGCGTTTGTATGTGATAATAAAACATATGACCGTAGCATATACACGCATATAAAAACAAATGGGATTGCAAGGGGAGGTTAGCTGGATCTGTCATATGTATAAAAATTAACAGCCATGATATAAGATTCTTCTAATTTCATGGCTCCAGGTTATTTACTGGTGGCGCCCTTGTATAATATGATTTCAGCTGTAATTAAAATCTTTGATTCTTGGCCTACAAACTTTTAGATACAAAAAGTAGTGTCACAGAGGAGTAGGATAGAGAAAAGATGGAAAATGGTGTACCCAGTGTTTTGGGCCTTACTAGAATAATAAACAACTGGAGATAGGAGTTTTGAGATAGGTTAGGTTGGTTTTAGATGAGATCAGAGAGTTGGTGTCTTGGTTGGGAGAGGATTTAGAATTAAGTATAGAAGAAAAAAGACAAAATAAAAATGAGCGAGGTCAAAGTGTAGCGGAAAGCCCGGTGGTAACATTCAGGAACCCTGAGCAGTATCAGTTGGAAGAGATACTGGGAGCTATTAATGACTTAAAAAGAATAGTTTTGAAAGACCAGAAAGAAATAAAAGAGATAAAAAATGATCAAAGACATAAGAAAAGAGATAAATGAGTTAAAAGAGAATAAAGAAAACAGATCGGATGTAGAAGGGGATTTAAGTAGAACAGATGTTGAAGCTGATAAGGATAGTGAGAGAAAAGTGGAAGAACAACTAGAACAAATAAAAGTAAACCCACGAAAGAAGTGGATAAGGATAGACACGGAGGAAAGTAAGATGGAAAACAAACTGAATGAACCTGAGAAAAATAGCCTCGATAGAATGGCATTAGCCAAGTTTATCCATTTAAAAGGGTTTAAAGGAGACAGGGAAGAAAGCCCATTTGATTATTTGAATAGTTTCCAAGATTTTTTTTACTTTCATAGATCCGAGGAAGTAGAAAAAATTATTATAGCGATGAGCTATTTAAGTGGTTCCATGCGGGAATGGTGGAAAGCTGTAAATTACAGACCCAAAAGTTTCTCAGAATAACAAAACATGATTTTACGGGGATTTTGGGGTGTGAAAAAACAAGAGGTGATACGCATGAAAATATCGCAAGAGAAATATAAACATGACAAAGATGGAATGTACAGTCAGTTCTTCCAGCATCAAGCTGCAAAATTAAGAACATTGGAAGCTTATCCAATGGACCAATTTCAAATAGTGAGAATGATAAGATACAACCTTCCTTCAGGAGTACAGTGGAAACTGGCAGAAAACTGACAGCTATCGATTGAGGAAGCCATAGAAATATTAGTCGATATGGAGTATAATGATACGGAAGATGGGGAAGACTCTAAGATTAGGTGGGAAAATAGTAATGAACCTAGTGGAAAAGGTAACAGGATAAGAGAATTTACAGGCAAGCCTTCACAGAATAATTAAAGTGTTTTTTTTATATATTTTTTTTTTATTATTATCGGGAAGGGATGCAATGAGCCGATAATTTTGTTCGGCTCATGTTATAATTTCTGTGCATGTAAATTATGTAAATACACATATGTATATTAGGTATAAATAAATAAATGCTGTATGTATAGAAAGTTTTTTTTTTAGAATTAGTTATTAGTCTTTTTATAGTAGGTTTTTGTTATTATTTATTAGTTTTTTTATTGGGGTTTGAAAAAAAGAAAGAAAAGGCAAAATGGTAGATTAATTATTTTTTATATGATTGAGAGATTAAATCGAATGTGATATTAAAAATATATTTTTGGTTGTTTTTGAAAACAATTTTTAATTAAATTTTCTAATCTGAAGGGAGAGAGGAAAGAGTTGTAATTAATTCTATTGTCATGGCTTCTAGTTAGCTGGTGTTAAAAAACTAAAAAAAAAAATTAAAGAAATGCAATCACTGGCTGGGAATGTGATCATATAAAAGGACAATGGAAAAAGGACTATAAATAAGAGACAAACCTATTGTAAAAGGAATTATTAATTTTTTTATAACAGAAGAGAACTATTTGAAAAATAAAAATGTTAAAAGGCTAAACAACTAAAATCCGTCCCCAGCCAGGACACTAGCCGATTTCTGGATTTCATCACCGATAAACCACCGAAGAGAAAGTGAAGTTAAGCCGGAGGACAAAATGCGTTACTGTGAATCAACTCCCAAAGGATCCCAAGGAATACGTATGGACACTGATCGATCAGGGTAACATAAACTTTGTTTTTTTTTGTAATTGAACTATTGATTGCTGATCCATAAAAACATATCTGATTAGGATTGTATTGAATCAGCCACGAACTATATGCCACAACAATAGAAGAGGTTTTGTCATATATATATTTATAATGCATATAATAACAATGTTCAATTTGTTTATATGTTTTGTTAAAAAAAATTTTTTGTTTTGAGGTTTTTTTTTTTTTAAATAACTTTTGATGAAATTCAAGACTATAGTGGAGATTAAAAATAGAAATGATTTAAGAAGGAAAAGAAAAAGTTTAAGGGTGGAGTAAATATTGAAAGAAAGGGTAGGGGTTTAGTATAATAACTATCTCCTAATAGTAAGTCACTTAGTCATTGCACCAATCAAGATTCAGATCAGTCTGGGGTGCTTATATATATATAAGTAAGAGCGCATGTTCCTTCAAGAATGAAAAATATATATTACTCTTCACCTTTGTAGGTTTTTTTAATATAAAAAGAGAGAGAGAGAGAGAAAGAGAAAAAGAATGATAATGTTAGGCATGTTGAGGAATTACTAAGGATGGATTTCTATCTGGTGTCTTGAATAAAAGTAAAACTTATAATAAACCTGATTATTATTTGAAAAATGTGTAAGTGTTCGTGTTTATTCCTTTAGTGTTTGTATGTGACAATAAAACATATGACCGTAGCGTATACATGCATATAAAAACAAATGGGATTGCAAGGGGAGGTTAGCTGGATTTGTCATATGTATAAAAATTAACAGCCGCAATATAAGATTCTTCTAATTTCGTGGCTCCAGGTTATTTACTGGTGGCGCCCTTGTATGATATGATTTCAGCTGTAATTAAAATCTTTGATTCTTGGCCTACAAACTTTTAGATACGAAAAGTAGTGTCACAATATATATATATATATATATATATATATATATAGTGAGCCACTTAGTCTATGGTTTATCTTAATCTTTTATCTATGTTTTCACAAATAAATAGTCAAATATCAAAAAATAAGCGATATTTTTTTAATGAGGCCTGAACTCATGGCACAAAAAATACAACTTCCAATGAAACACCTGACATTTACAAACTTTTTACTTTGACTGTTTTAATGCCTATTTAGTTTTTTCCTCGACTTAAATGCATTGTGTTATATTTTTTAAAAAAAATACACAGCATTCGAATCTATGTTTGTTTATGTGAAAAATATATACAGTATAATATTTTTTCATCATTTGTCAGTTAACTTACCTTCAAAAATAAATTCCAGTAATATAGTAATTAAAACAATTTTTATCCAAAATCTGTAATTCATTATGTGACCTAAAATATTTCAACACATACATATATCAATAAATATACATTAAAAGAAATAATAAAATGTTTTTTAAAATAAAAATATTACAAAAAAAAAAATCATAAGATTTGGAAAGCTCTTTTTTGATGAAGTTGACATCAGTTATCGATAGTAATTATATTATTAATACTATACAATATAGCTATTAGATTTCAAAAGGTCTTTTGTTTATCTGCCGCATATACATAAATTTTGCATAGGTAAAATTTTCTATATAAATACTTACACATTTGTAAATAGATTTATATAAAATAAAATGGAAAAGAGATATGCAATCGTATATCAATAGATATATACATTAAAATTCAATCAGCATAGATAAAATTATATTGGAGCTATTATTTTGTCTATGCCCATTGAATTTTTGTCAGAAGGGTATTCACACAATTATTTATCAAATGTTAACTTATATAAGTGTGTATATATATAATTTAAGTCTGAGTCTTACCTAGATCTGGCGTTCCAAGCTTGATAAAACTTGTAATCTCAATGAAAATGAGTTTTTTGTTTCAAATAGTTTTTTTTTTTTTACAGAAAATCTGGCTAGCCATATAATCATATGTTGATAAATAGATATTTAGTAATGTTTGATAAAGTTAAACAAAAGGAAAATTATTCACTCCACTAGAGGGAGCCAAGGACTCCAGTTGACTCTGTTACTAGCTCCCCGTTTCAGTTCCTTTTCTTCTAGTTTAGGGAATTAAATTTCCCTAAAATTATTCCCATTTAAAAGAGTAGCTTCTTAGCTCTCTTTTCATATATATAAATTATCTCACAAGCAGATCACAAATTGTTTAGAAGACTTCAAAAATCATCTTCAAATCTCAAACTTTTTCTTAATTGAAGACTGACTTATATGATCAGTATGAAATACATTAGTTTATATTCTTTAAATCTAACTGTGGAATCAATACTAACATAATGGTTACTGTAATTACAAAGAGAATAATTGCCAAACGACTTTTTTTATGATGTGATATTTATTGGCTAAGGATTACAACATTTTTTGTAAACAAGATTTTTTTTTTTTTATAAAACTGATTTTGTACAATAAACTAAATTTATATAAAAAATTGAATTAATTCTCTAATGAATGATAAAATAACACAAAACCTTTAGATTTTGGAATTTATTTCATATTCACAGATTCTATACTACAAATCTAAATTATTTATAATGGATAATCTTTTGATTGTCATTACATTTTTATACAATGAAGTTATGCAATGAAAAGTTATCTATACATTATTTATGCTTTGCAAATGTTTCTTTGTTATTGGAATCATATCTTCTAAACCATATGAAATCTTTTAGTAGAACTTTTAATAGTGAAATAAATATCTTAGCTATATGGACAGTGATTTTCTAGTAGGTTTTCAAAGATTTCATTTCTTTCAAGTCAGTCATTTGTATTTATTATATCGTTATTAGAAGAATTTTCACCAGTATTTTTTTTCTTTGTTACTTGAATGTCTATTTCCTACGGAAATCAAATTATTAAAATATGAAGTCAATTTTTTTAAGATTTAAGTATCTTTGATTACCTCGTGCTTATAAATTTAATCATATAAAATTAATTTAAAATAAAAAAAGGTAAAATATTAAATAATCTCTTCTATTAATGGTTTTTCTTTAAAAACTATCAGAGGAATATTTTTCTAATGCTAAGCTATTGAAAATTATTTTATTTCTTTTGCACTATTTTATTTAATCAAATATCTTAAAAATTTTATTCAGGAGTTGTTGTTTTTTATAAAATAGACTACTTTTCTACTAAAAAAAAAATATTTTATTAAAAATAAATAGATGGTTGGATAGATAGATAGATAGATAGATAGATAGATAGATAGATAGATAGATAGATAGATAGATAGATAGATAGATAGATAGATAGATAGATAGATAGATAGATAGATAGATAGATAGATAGATAGATAGATAGATAGATAGATAGATAGATAGATAGATAGATAGATAGATAGATAGATAGATAGATAGATAGATAGATAGATAGATAGATAGATAGATAGATAGATAGATAGATAGGGAAAAGAGAGTAAGCGATTTATTATAAAACGATTGTCACTGGATTATTTTGGTCTTCTGTATTGATTATCAATAAATAGATACAGAGAAAAAAAATAGTTGAAATAATGTGTTATATATAAATAATCTAATCAGCTTATTCGATTGATTTATTTTTTAAGCGAAAGATTATCTCATAAAATACAAGATAAAAATTTAACTCCTATGGTTTCTATAGTGATTGTAGTGTTTATTAGAATAATTTAAAAATTATTTCTTGTTGCTATGAATTCGTCAACTTTCCCCCTTTTATATTATTTAATTGTTATTATTACAGTTATTTCATAACTGAAAACATGCGTACTAGGCTTGCTTATATATAGTAAACATCGTTTACGTACGTGACCAGTTTTTTTTTTTTGTTAAAGTTTATAATGATATGCACAAGATATACATGTCTAATTTTATAAAGAGAGAAAAAGACAAAGAGAAACATTATTAGACTGAGTCGGTTTTGATTCAATAATAAAATGTTTTTATATATATTGAAATCGGTAACTTTTTAAAAGCTTGATAAGAACACACACACTTATATCTATGTACACATGTATATCACATTATATTCTTGACTTTCAAATGAGCAAATAGTAAATGAAATTTTCATTTGAATAGTAATCTTTTTAACGTGATCTTATATTAATATACTTTTCTTGCTTTTTTACCTCATCAATTTTTTTCACATTTTTCTTTTGTGATTAATAATAATAATTTTTTTGATGCTCTAAAAATCTAGATGCGTTTTCCTTTTTCTTTTCTTTTTTAAAATTATTACAATCAAATAGTTAATATAAAATAAAATAATTTACCACATTTTTCACTTTACACATTTCTCTAAAGCAATTACTTACATAGACTTTCTGCTAATTTTGACACTTTCTAACATTAAAATTAAAACATTATAGTCAAGCGTTGTTAGCCGAGAGGTCATCGCAGCCGCCTTGCAAGCAAGTAGTTGGTTGCAGACGGATGTGGGTTCGCGTCTCAACTGATGCTATGACATATGAAAAAATTAAAACATTATTACATATAATGGCCTTAATCTTTTTTATATAAATAAAGATTTGCTCAAACATTCTTTTTCTTAGTTTTTTAACAGTGGTTTTTAATTAATCCTTAAATAAATTTCTATACAGACTTTTTACCTATATTATACCACTATGCTTAATCTGGATTTTCTTAAAAATTTATCCACATTGCAATTGTAAATTTAGTCCAAAAAAGTCCAAGTAAATCTTTTTTTAAATACTTCAATTTAAAATATATATTATTCCTTATTCTATATATTTAGTTCAATAAGAAGTTATTTAAATTCCTTCGTGTATATATTAAATCAGGCTGCAGAGAGAAATTTTCTGTTAACTGAAAAGAGACCTTTGATTCTTCCTGAAAACCTTGATGGAATTGAGCAGGATGGTGAGTTTATTAGATTTTACCTTTGAGTATATGATCAAGAAATACCATATTTCTTCTGAGTTGCCTGATAGCTCTTAATTGAAATCACTTGAGTTTTCTTGAAGGAAAAATGAATGGGTGTGTGAATGATTTTTTTTTTACTAATAAATATTTACAATCATGACAGATAAAAATAAACCATAGTCCTTATTGCTAGAAGGTTGTAAAGTCACTAGAAAAAACAGCAGTTTGTTGTCAAAGGCTGAGGGTGCTCTGAATATCCTGGTTGTGAACCCAGACTGCCATTTAATGGCAACATTTTATTTAAATATTTACAGTTGCATATCACCTTCAAGTGAAGGAAGATTTCAAGAATTGGAAGAAGAGCTATCACATATTAAATGGAAAATTATTGAACTTTATGGTGTTAGAAGAAAAGGTGAAGAAGCAATAGATTTAAAAAGTGGACGTAATATATTTTAAAGGTGCAAACATTGGAAGTGGAGTAAGAATCATTACAAATAAAAAATTGAAGAACCATATTTTGGAGATGGGTGTATGGCAAGATTAGTTATTGAAACAGACAGATCGAAGAATCGATCTTAGTTTCATGGTTGTCATTTAAGAACGGTAATTCTAAACCACTATTTACCCGCAATGAGACTTTTTCTATTCCAAGCCACATAGATATTGAGTTATTTATTTTGTGTTTGTTTAAAAAGAATTTAATGTAAAGAGTATGAGTATAAATGTCACAAATCATGGTAAATAATATTTGTGTGTGTGTGGTTTGTGGATTTATATTAGCTCAATTTAAAAGTTTCAATTGCGTGTATATTTTCTTTAAATTTTAATTTTGCAAATTATACAAAGTCATTTAAAAATGCTGATCAAAAGTCACATTCCTTTGATCAGTATTTTTAATCAAAATCTTACTTGTACAAAATGTATAGAATAATTAATTTGTACTTCGATAAATTAAGATAATGAATTTATATTTTTGTATTCACGAATTCCGATGTAATTGTTTTGTCAGTTTAGAATCATGTATTAAATTTAAAAATAAATGAGAAACGTAGAACTCTTATCAAGAAAGGCAAATGCTATTGTATAGTATTTAAAATTAGATATTGCTGGAGGCCGAAAATCAAAGGAGGCGGAGTTATGAACAAAAACTAGGCAGAAAGGTCAACCGTAGCCATCTTAAATATTAGATAGACTCTCTAACTTTTGACTTGGCTGTGCTTGGATCGTCTCAAGCTACAGCAAAGTAGTTGTTCCAGAGAAATCACTTCAACTGTTATTAAGAAGTTGCTCGGTAAACTGCAATCATGATGGGCTAAGTCCAAGAAGCTGATCCCTGTTCTGCCACTTTAAATCTTTCGTACCGCTGATCTGTGATGTTTTCCGTGCTTCCAGTCTTCCAAATTCCAACATTTAAATTAACCATGCCATTCTAAGAAATTCAAAATGCACGCCTACGTTCTCCATACATATCACCGCAAGAAGAAAACCGGACGAAGAAAGAATGGTAACTTTTGTTACATGAACTTTTTAACTTTCCTCTCAGTAATAATTTTATATTTAATCTGTTAATCAAAGTAATTGCATGTAAATTTCTTGCTTTCCATTTGAAAATGTTACACTAAAACCTGTCAGTAAATTTCTTCTCTAATATTTCTGTGCTCTAGTCTTTAGATGATAAATATTAATAGTTAACTAATTAATAATGAGCAAAATTGTGACACTAAGCAGAATTTAAAATTTAAATAAATTTAATAAAAGCCAAAATTTAAATGATGAAATAAATAAAAGAAAATAATAAAATTACAATAAGATTACATAAATTGTTTCACTTGCAGGTGATGATTCTAGGGGATACAAGCAGTTCTGATTTACATATTTAGCATTTCATATCACTTACAAGTGATGTTGGTTTATGGTTACAAACTGTTTAATTTAATTTTGCTTGTTATATATATCACTCACAGGTGATGAATTCTACATAGTATAAGTTGGGTTTTCATGAGTCTTACAATTACAATATTACAAATTGATTTAATTTGCTCATGATAATCTATGCCTAGTTTATGCTATATTTGGATTTAGATTTGATTTAGGCAGCTAGTAGAAGTGATTATTATTATTTATAAATAATATTTTGTTTATTGCACATTATCTAACATATTCTCTATATAGCTTATATGCCTATAAAATTAGATTCTGTTTCAGATCAATGCTGAAATATAAATTATTATGGTGGGATGAACTGATGATAGGCAATCATAATCATACTTTAGATACCAAGGTGCTTACAAAGTATACAATTTGAGTCTGTGCATCTCAAATGTGTGCTTGTTCATGGGATTTTTTACCAAGTAACCAGTTCTCTAAACACCATACTACTTGCTGTTAATGAGACCTTTTAGTTCAGGTGATTGAACAACTAATATAATACTCTGGATCCTTGTGTTCCAGTCCTAAATACAAAGAATGGGGGTGGCCCTTAAAACAAAGCCCCTTTGAAGAAGAAATAGTTGTCTGAACTAATGAATGGGGTGGCCCTTAAAACCTATGCCCATTGGAAGCATAAAATATACAGCAAGGAGTATATACACTGATGCATTTTCTAAGGACACATTTTCCCCACTGACTACATCATTATATAATAAACTATGATGCAAAACAATAGTTTTATTCTATGAAACTATCATAAATCAGTTCATAATCTAGCATCTATAACTATGCTATTAAGGAAAACTTATGAATCTAACTTGCTAAGCCACCTATATAGGCATTTATCTAACTCTAGGGGGGACTACAGCATATTTTGGATAATTACAATATTAAATTCTAGCTTTATGCTGTATTTCATCACTTCAGTTAAATATTAATTAAATATTTCATTTAAAGCAAACTTATCTTAAAGCATTTATAAGCTTTTAATTATATCTCAAATAAGATTTATTTTATTCATTTCAGAAGGGAGTTTTGTTTGTGCTTTAATAAACATGAAATTACATATGTGTGAGAATATGTAATCCCTTTTCACTAATCATTTAACTATGAGTAAACTCCATTCTGAACAAACATAGCATAAACAAATAAATAATTGAAGAGAAAATAATATTGGCATAGATTTAACTAAAGGAAACATAAATTTAGAAATAAGATTTCACGTAAGTGAAATCTAAGATTTGGCTTTATTTGCTTAGTTTAAAAGGGAATGAAATAAAATAGCCTAAATTAAATTAATTCAGTTTAATTCATTTACGAAAATTATCAATAAAAGCAAATATTATTAGGCTAAAGTAATTTAGATCGATTGAAGTTAACAAAGTATGTAAAATAAGTTGGAATCATATATGTCAGTTGAAATCAAGAAAGACTTACAATTTAAATAAAAGAAAATAAAAATAATTTAGGAATTGATATTTAGAAATTTAGAATACATTAGATTATATTGGCCATTGATAGTAAGTTTAGCTAGCTTTAGAAGTTATGAAGTTTAGTTTAAAAGTTTATTTTAGATTTGGAGAGATCTGCCACCACTATAATTTCTCTGCTATGGCAAAATGTCTTGGTCTTGAACACTTTCTTTGCATGGCATTGGCTATTGGTTCTTCTTCCTCCACATTCTGTAGACTATCTTCTGGGTTAGAAAACAAGAAATTGCCTTTCTACTCCATCATCATCATGATTAACAATTTTACAAAATGACTGAATAAAATTTTCACTTAAAATAAGGAATTGAAAGTTTTTTAAAATGCCTGCAGTAAGTTCATATACTAGCTCACCCCCTCTTTTACTTACCCTCCTCTCTTTTTTGTTGTTGGTAGTTTCAGATCTGTTTTCTAATTAATTTGCTATATTCTTGGAAATCTGGGATTCCTGCTGCTACCCATTTTTTTAAGATGGATCCCTCAATCTTGACCGGATTAATTTATTCATAGTTGTTTTAAAATCTATTTTTATTCTTAAAATTTTAAGTAGAGAATACAGCGAGAATAATTAATTTTACTAAATTATCTTTTTTGAAAAACAAATTTAAAACTATGTAAACTTTTTTTATATATATAATGCATTTAAATAATTTAACACTATATGCAGAAATATAATTTCAAATATTAATTTTATAATAATATTTTAAATAAAGAAATTTTGTAATGTTTTAAACCTATAACATTATTTCTTTCCTGCATATATGTAGGTTCTGGTTACACATACATAACATGTTTAAATTTATTTAATCACTAGCAATATATATATATATATATATATATATATATATATATATATATATATGCATATTTACTGATTTCTTACATATATGCATATG